>VXAU01000819.1:148576-211093 GCA_013399695.1 Formicarius rufipectus | reverse complement strand
TTTTTTTTTTTTTTAAAGATGGACATTATCTTATTCCTCAAAGTATTTGTGGTAAGAACTTTCCCACTTTCAACTTACATCACTATTTCTTTCTGGCAGCTTGGCCATTACCAAAAAAACCAAAAAAACCCCCAAAAAAACCAAAACAAACAAAAAAAAAATTAAAAATAGTTGTCCTGTTGATTTGGCAACTGAACACATGCTTTGAAGCATAAAGGCCATAAGCTGCCCTGACTAATCTGCAACAGCTCAGCTTCTTCCCCTGCCTCATCAGCACCATGGCATTAAACTGACATGTCCTATTACAGACCTATTCAAGCCTGAAATAAACAGGATCTTCCAGGACCTAATGGCTTTTGGATGATGTCTCAGAGCTCCTGTTCTCAAATACAGAGATGTTCAGGTGTTTTAGTAAAGAACCATCAGATCTATGCAGTGACTGAAGTGATGCAAAAGCAATACAATTAAGCATTACTTGACCTGCTGTAATCCATACCAGAAGCACAGGGTCACCTTTTAAGTAAACATGTTGTCATGGTTTAGTGCCAGCCAGCAACAAAAACCCCACGCAGCCACTTGCTCACTTCCCCACCAGCAGGATCGGAGAGAGAATCAGAAGAGTAAGAGTTAGAAAACTCATGGGTTGAGACAGAGGCAGTTTAATAGAGAAAGCAAAAGCCTCAAACACAAAGCAAAGCAAAACAATTAACTCACTGCTTCCCATGGGCAGGCATGTGTTCAGACATTTTCAGGAGAGCAGGCCCCCATCATGCATAATAGTTACTTGGAAAGACAAGTGCCATCACTTCAAATGCATCCCCCCTCCTCCTTCTCCCCCTCACTTTATATACTGAGCAGGACGACATAAAGCATGGAATATATGGAATATATCCTGTCAGTGAGGATGATGCTATGACTTCTGATAGGGGATAAAGAATTCCAGAGCAGTTTTGACCTTCTAGAGATTTGGTAATATAATGGATCCTTGCTGTCATGACTTTAACAAAAGTTGTACAGATATATCACTAACTCAAAAAGATAAGTTAAAAACAAGTAGATAAAAATTCACAGTGTAAAATTTCTTATGCTTGTGAACTTTGAGATGTGCTAGGGAAAGAACATCAGAGGAACATTAATTTGCATAAAATAAAAATTAAAGGGAAAAAATATTAAAAATGTGATCTTTACTTCCTATCCAAAATGGAGATGTTTAGCAGAATACTACATCAAACACAGAAGAAGACAAAAATCTCAAGAGCTTAATTGTGCATGAACGCTTAATGATTAGGAGGACAAGTACATCAAAGCTTTCACAATTTCAAGTATCAGGTCTTCAGTCAAATCCCATAGCCTGTTGTCTGGCTAGTCAGGACAAAATTAGTATCATTTCACTACATGTTTCCAAGAAATACATTTCCTGCAGCCTAGGGGAAGCACACTGAGCTGTAAGCCAGAAGAATGTATTCTCTTCCTACCTATCCTGGAAGCTGTTTATTCTTCCATGAAGAGGTTTGTTGAGGATAAAATGGGGTTAAAAAGATGATCACTACTGCCTCTTATTAGTACTGGCTAGTTGTGTTGCATAAGGAAACTAATACCAAATCTGAACAGAGAATTGTGAGATTTGTTCTCAACTCTGCTGAATGTGACCTCAAACATCCAGTAGTCTCATGCAGTGCTTCATACAGCAAATGTTTGAAGAGTATGAGGTTTCTATCAGATCATTTGTTAACACTTACCTAGCTAGATACCCACTATCATTAAACTACAGTAGCCCTTACTTTGACTGACAGAAATTTGCAATTCTAGCATTTAAATTATGGACCTATAGATGACTTTCTTTGGACTATTAATAACATAGTTCAGATTTATAAACAATTTTTTTAAATTATTTTTTAGCCTAGGTTATTTGTCAAGCTAAGAAAATATTCTAAATAAAATATAGTATGTAAGAAATCGTGAAAAAAAAAAGCTCTATACAAGCTATGATGTTAACTACTCATTTTGATATGAAATATTTCACTTTAGGGAGCTAGCAGGAAAGACTCACCTGGAGAGAGCAGCTAGTAATAGCAGAATGAGAATTTTGAGGTGGTTGAATTTCCCCAGAATTTTGCTCCAGGTAATTTGAAATAATTACTTATGCATGGTGAGGAGAAACAGCTGTAGATTTTCCTGCTCTCTTCCATGTTGTAGAAACATCACCACCTGTTTGGGTGCCCAATAGGAATTGAGACTCAAGGTGTTTGACAAGGGAAACGTCTGCTTCTAGGAGAAGGGAGATATAGCACACGGGTGAGGTAGAAATGATGCCAACTCACACAGTAATTCCAGAACACATTAACTGCCATAAGCATTTGTTGGCTTACAACTCCTAAAAGACCTCTTTTTTTTTTTTTTTTTCTTAATTTGTTTGATAAAATAAGCAATACCCTGAAAAGATTTGACAAACTTTGACATCACTGGTGTTAGACACATGATACTTGTTTAGAATCATCTATTCATAATTCTTAGGTTTTGATCCTGACATAGAACATCTTTGAGTCTTATTAGAGAAAATAATTGAAGTTTATTAAGCTTTCTTAAAAACGGCACCATCAATGTTTTATTTCCTTTATGCTAAGAACTAGCAGGTACCTATTTTTGAAAAACTGACTACAGTTAGTCAATTACAATTGAAAATTTATAATTGTATGAGATACAATAGTTATGAGAGTCACTTCATAGAGCATGTCAGAGTTAATTTCACACAAGGGTGCCTATCATGGTTTCACATTTATATGTCTTCTATCTGTATGAAAACTATTCCATACTTGTTTAAGTGGTCTACAGTAAAACACAAAGTAGTGTGGGATATTTAGTATTCAGTAAGGCAATGATAAAATCTCTTTGTTTATTAAGACATGCAATTTGAAAAAAAAAAAAATCCTACATTATGTCATCCAGTCACCTTTAGCAAAAAATATTATGTGTGGGTGTAGATTAAGGTGTATTATACAGAGTTCATACTACGGTTTAGACAGAATTAACAACATGGCTTAGAATATTTGTGAAACTTTTTCTAAACTTTTGAATTCATCATTTAATAAAACTACGTTCAGTTAAAAAAAAAACCTGAAATAGTACATACATAGGAAGTGCAATTTGGCATCTCTAAAATCTCAGCAGTTTCTACATGGCAATGAAAGCTCTTTGGCATGATAATGATTCCTGCTGTTGAGGCTTACTGGACAGGGTTGGTGTTTTTTTCATTCTGTACTACAAAGGACTGATTAACTTGAAATAAAAAGCATGGCAATTTAATCCACTGAAAGTAACTGCATGAATGTTCTTAATCTGTTCATTCTATCCAGTAATTTTATGAGCAGCTCTTTGTACAACAGTGCATCTTGCAGGAACTGTAAGCCATTTTTACACTTCATTTATGTAACACAGGAGATGTGATTTGAGGATATAACAATTCAGGGAAGCTCTCTATAGTCAAGTGGATTCTAATTGAGGGTATGAAGTTGCTGCATCATTAAATGTCTTAGAGTACATGACATCAAGACAATGCCATGGGTGTCCTAGACCAGGAATAATAAAATCTTGATAGCTCCCATTTGAATGGCATCATTTTAGGACAACAGACTGCTGAAGACTAGGGAAAGCCTTAGATACTAGGAAAAAATTAATTACTGTTGAGGGTGGTGAGGCACTGGACGAGATTGACCAGGGAAGTTGTGGATTTTCCAACCCTGGAGAGGTTCAAGACCAGGATGGATGGTGCTATTAGCAATGTGGTCTAGTGAAAGCTGTGCCTGCCCCTGGCAGGGGTGTTGGAACTAGATAATCTTTAAGGTCCCTTCCAACCTAAACCATTCCATAATTCTACAATTTTATGATTCTATGAATGACGTCCTACTCGAATGAGGTAATGACTTGGTTCAGAAAAGAGAACAAACACGGATGTGAGTAAGTCAGAAGTACTTGTACAGTACAAAATGAGCAGAAATTTAGAATGTATTTATTACAAAAAAAAAAAAAGTTGTGAAATAGTTTGCTTTAATTAAAGTCATAATTTTACTGCAGATTAGTCTACACTGTGCACTGATGTCAGTTTGACTAGCTGCCAACATCAGTGATGTATGTATCCTACAGCAACCTGAGAATCAAATGCACATATATAATTTAATTCATTGGTAAAAGTTCATTCTTATAAATATTTTTATGTGGTAGGTTACAAAGCAGTAGGTAAAAAAATTGAGATATCCATTATTTACCTCCCTGAAACACAGTGCCAGGTGTGCACCATCAGAATACCAGATTGTCAACTACAGCCAAATAGCAAGGCAGCAAAACATTTATTATGTATAGTCATTATGCTTTTGGCAAAGTATGGTTTGCTTACAATAGCTAAACACTTTAGGCAAGGAGGACTGATGCATACCATCATAGAAATGTAGAGCTGTTTCAGCTTTTCTAAAGCAGCTTTCTAGAACAAAGCAGGTTTTCCAAATACCGCTTTTTACCACGTCAAAACTGCAAAGGCACACAGACTAAAGTCTTTACACTTGGCAGAAATATGGAATTCTTATAGGTATGGGGTTATAGTTTGCAATCAAAATGGATAAAAAGAAACAACCATTTTTTTTGTTTGTTTTTTTTTTTTTGTTTGTTTGTTTTTTTTGTAGAAAGACAGAAACATAGGGTTAATTAATTTGCAAGGGATCTCTGAAAGTCATCTAGTCTGATGATTTGGTTGTCTTCAAAGTTAGATAGGTTGCACAGAGCAGTCTTCAGGAGAGTTTTGGAAATCTCTTTGGGTGGAGATTCCACAGCTTCTCTGAATACTTACTCCACTGTCAAACCCACTGTCAGTATGACCTACGTTTCTCATAACTCATCATAATTTCCACTAGTGCAACCAGCAACTGCTCTCCTGCCACAGTGATTAAGAATCTGTTCCTGTCTGTAATTTTCATTTGGGAATAGAAGAGTGGAGTTACATTCCACATCACCATCTCCTCTTCAGGCTAAACTAACACAGCTTCTTCAGCTTTTTCTGTGTTTTGTGCTGTGTTGCCTAACAGTCTTAGTCATTCTCCTTTGAACTCTCAAATTTGTCAATGTTTCTACTGTACTGAGAGCCCCAAAATAGGAACCAGTACTCAAGATGCAGTTTCTTCAGTCCTTTGTTGAAAAGAATTACCATGTTCCTTGACCTGCAGACTCCACTCTTGCTAGTATAGACTATTAGACAGGGTAAGTAATACAGTGCTAGTTCTCATTATCACAAAATCACACTCCTAAACTATGCTCAGTTTTGTCCACCAGGACCCCCAGTTACTTTTCTTCAGAACTGCTGCTATCCAATCAGTCTCCAGACAATGCTGCTTAATGCGTTATTTTATCTCAGAAGAAAGTATTTACATTTATTTTTGGTAAACTTCAGTGAGATTTGTCAATACATTCTTCTAATTTATTGAAATCCTCCTGTACAGCAGACCTCTCATCATTCAACTATTAAACTATCACTCAACTATTCTCCCCAGTGCAGAGGCCTCTGTAGACTTGCTGAGCATCCATGCCATCCAATCACTTCTGTTGTTGCTGATTGGGTTTTTAATCTTGATTCATACCTTTTTCCTGTTTTCTGGGATCTACGTTTCTAGCTTTTGACACAAGTCCTCTTCTTGTCAGGTTCATATCCCTCCATCCTACCTCACTTTTTCTTTCCCATATATCTTATCCACAACTACCAAAACCAGTGTTGCCATAAAACGTTCCTCTCATACTATCCACATGTATCTCACCTCAATTATTTCTGATCTTTACATTATGATAATATATCATAGATTTTAAGTGGGTATATCACTGAAAACTGGGAGGGAGAGAGGATGGTGGTTTGATTCAAACACACAGGAGCAAAGATAGCACCCTGTGGAGACAGGAGTAGCTTTTCAAATAGAATATGCTCTCACAGATCTTGAGAAAAAGTGATAATTAATTGACAGAACATTAAATTGATTATCGTTCATGAAATTAATTATCATAAAACCCCACATATAAGATTATCCAAATGTATTTTATTTCAGGTGCAATACTGCCAGGAGTAAGTCATATTCCATCTAAGAGGAGAAGCAAAAATAAATACTCTGAGCACTATTTATAGAAAATATATTTTCCCTCTCCACTTAAAGAAATATCTCTGCTTTCAGTAGTTTATGAAGATTCTGGTAGATGCTGTTTCAAATTATATGTTTACATGAAGCTAAAGCCACCACTGAAGCTTAAATGTAAAAACTTTCTTCTAGAATAAGATTATATGAGACAAAGAGGCTTATTATAAAGGAGAAAAAAAGGGCAATTTGACTTTAAATTAGAACACTCTCACTTCAAATTAACTATGGAATCAGAGAGGAAATAAGAATAGCATAAAAGTAGACCAAGTTCATTTAAAAAAAAACAAACAAAAAAAACCCAAAAAAACCCCCAAACCACAAACAAAATAGGGGCCAACAAAAACCAAAGCACCCCAAAATTGGAACTCCATTTATTACTGTAAGAAGGACAATGGAGATTATTTTTCTTCCTTTTAAAGTTAAGTTTCAAGTAAGACACTACATTAACGCAAAATTAATTTTTCCCCATCAAAAATCAGAGATTCAAAAGTTGAACTTCTGAAGTCTTATCTCTTGTGCATATGAATACTTTATGTACCTTTTAATTACATAATGATATACTACCCTTTGACTCAGGTCTCTCTTTATTAAGAGAAAGTTATTTTTAAACCAATTCAATATTTTGAGCTGTCTCAAGACTATAATTCCCAGAGAAGAAAGCCTTTTTCCTAGAAATAATAACATAATAGAACAAAAACTCCAAAAGGAACTCCAAAAAGAGCTAATACTTAGTACAATGGCAGATATGCATCTGCAGGAGAAAGCCTGATGGCATTTTCTCTCACAAACGTACTGATTTTCAAAGATTTTTATTGACAAAATGCCACATATGAGATTGAGCTACTCTTCAAAGATAATTTGTAAGGAGATCCCAAATGAAACCATGTTGGAGAAAGTGCTAAATTTTGAATAGTAGAAATATGGGTAGAAGATATTCTTAGCTCTTCTTGCTTCAGGCTGATTGATTTGCACTAATTGCATCACTTTGTTTTCATCCATTATAACTATTTCATAAAATCTAGATGTATTTTATAGAAACTGATCTTCATGAGTTTATAACATATATTCACTCTTCATAGAAAGAAAGATGCTTCTAAGCACATGAATTCTACAAAAAGACAGCTTGCCTTTTGGGTGATTCTTCAAATGGATAGACTTCAACATAAAAACTATTTAATCTATTCCTATATTCAAATTTTGATTGATATTGCAAACTCTATTTCATTTGTGATATTCTAAGCTAATGGCAGTTTCTAAAACTGTTATCAGTTACTGGTGTGGACATGACAAATAGTGATATGAACTTCACCCATTTTTTAAACTCATTGTATTCAAAATCTTTTTCCACTAAATTTGCAAATACTGGGATTGAAGGGTGTATACATTACTGTCTTAAACCTGCCTGTGAACTTTAAATACTATTATTTCACAACTGAAGTAGAAGAGTGATCTTGCAAAGAATACCAAAGGGATAGTATAAGAGACTGTAATTTGTCTTTCCCTCAAGAATTAACAGTAAATGTCATCCTTCCCTTGGAATTAGGAGCAAAATATAAAAATGTCTTTACTTGAACAAGGCAATTGCTATAATTGAAAGGTATATGGAGAATGTTTGTTTTGTTCAGCAAGCACTGAGAGCCAAAGCATTTAACAGAAGTAATTTTCTTTCGATATCTGGGCCTTAATTCTTAGAGATCTGTACTTGGACAATCTCCACACAAAAACACCACAGGCTCTAATCAGCTCATACTGGAATCCCCTTGAGTTACAGTTTCCCACAAAATGGTCCTTTACGTCCAAAACAAAACCTGCATAATCCTCAGAGATCGTGTAAACATAAAACAAAGCCACAAGCTCAACTTTGTGGGACTCCTTTTTTCTCTTAGGGGTTAATTAGTTATTTTATTTTAATCCCAAAATAGGAAGGTTGCTAATCCTTGACTTCAAAGACCCCCAATTCTAAAATGTAATTAAAGGGAGCAACTCATTCTTCCAGCCCGGGAAGAGTTGGCTCAACATTTGTTTCCCTTTTTTCCCTGCTTCCAAAAGAGCCTTGATTTGCAGGAATCCCTCCCACCCATTTAGCTCTTCGAACAGTGCTTAGGGACATAGGGCTACCTGAGTGTTATCTTTGTGTTTTTCTCCTTTCTAGCTGTCTTGGATGGAGGTTTCAGGTACTGGTGCAAAACAACTGCCCAAAGTAGAAATACAACAATAACATGAAGGATATGGCACTGTCAACGGTAGAAGGAGAACATACAAGCACATATAGTCTGAATTGTCATTAGAACATTCTTAAAAGGGCCCTACACAAATCTTCATAGACACTCACCACGAAGGACAAACATCTATATCCATAATTTAACTTCATCATGATACAATCTTTTCACTTACAATTGAAAACAAAAGCATATTTAAATTGCAGATTATTTTCCCCAAATATGTTTTAAGTGAATTTCAACAGTGCATAGAAGCACAACATTTTTTGTATTAATTCGTTATTGTAGATTCCATTATGTGAAGTAAAAAGTAAATCAGTGTTAGATTTTTTAAATTACAACAAATTATAGCAAGTTGGCTTTCTAGTTACCATGGTTACAGGTCCTGACAGCTCATTCTTTAAGAATTTTCTTCTCCACCCAGGATAGAAACAGTCTTTTAAAAACTACAGTAAAAGATGATTTATAGTATATTTATGCTGATGTGCACATTAACAGAGTTTTTGTTAATGAGACTGCCATGTGGGCCACAAGCATGGGCATCCTTATACTGAGAATGACAGCTGCTGAAAATTACAGGTCTTAATTCTAAATAAACCATGAGCACTCTAAAAATAAGCTCCACAGCATTTTAGCTTGACAATATGAAAAATATTTACTTTAACTATCTGACTGACCTATCAATAAGAATACCTACCATACAATTACTTTTCTTCACTTAGTAGTGTTTATTTCTGTCAGGTGCCTCTGTTCTGTTTTGCACTAATCTATAATTCCTCTATGATAACTTTCACTATAATAAGTAAGCACCTTTACTCACAGCTAGGTACTAAGCAATTTAACCTGTGTGTTACATGAGACTGTTCTGTACATTTGTTTATCTTCTGGAACTCACGTACAGACTCAAAGGTAAAGAGTTCAGTGAAATTTGCAAACAAAAAATCAGAATTAATTTAAAGGGAAGGTTGTTCATATGTATATCTTTTCAAGATGATCACATGGAATAATACAACAAATGGATTTACAAATAATCACTTTCAATAGGTGTGGAGGTTCACTACAGTACCCAATTACACTTACTGAGTTGTCAGTTCCCCCAAATTTTCCTTTCACATGTAACCATGAGACATACACTGAGGGGACTCAATCTTCAGATTTCTAGAAACAATGGTTTGGAATGACTTTAATAATAAATATTAATGTCTAGGCCAAAACTGATATTTGATGGTCTTTTACAAAAAAAATTATGGAAGTCTACTGCTAATATTATTGGCTGCAACTTTAAGAATGTCAGAGAAATTGGACAGGGTTAAGCTAACAAGGGCTTTGCCTGCCACATATGGAGTCACATGTTTGACTCCTTAGTATGTTATTCTGGCAACTATTTAAGAAAATAAGAACTGAACACTTGTGCAATATTTACCTAAAATGCATTAATAGGGAGGAACATACACAAAAGTCTATGTGAGATTTACAGAATTTACTGTGTGTCTTCCATTACACAAAAGCTGTTTCATATATACCAGTAACTAAAAAAAAAAAAAAAAAAAAAAAAAAAAAAAAAACAAAAAAAAAAAAAAAAAAAAAAAAAAAAAAAAAAAAAAAAAAAAAGAAAAAAAGAAAAAAAAGCAGCAAAGTATTTCCATGCATTGAATTATCCTCTATCGTGTTTTCTAGTTTCCTTCAATCAAGATGGTTTTCTTTTTGCCCTCAGAGACTTATGAATAAAACTGTTTATAATGTTTTACAGGTACTATAAATTCCTGATAAATTTATATAAACAAATCCTTTTTCTGCTAATAGATTATACTAATCTAATCTTAACTTGCTAATGTGTTTATTTTGTTTCTAGTATAGGACATCATATAAAACATCGGCAAAGTTAGAAAAGCAGTTAAATATGCAGGTAAATATTAATTCAGCAATTCATAAAGGCATTAGACACCCTACTCAGGACCAGAGTTCCTTGTCACTAACAAAGATGGGAGAGAGTGTGGGCACCACCAACTTGCTGTAAGTCATTCAGGGAGATGCATTTCCAGGGACAAAAGTCATCATTCCATGCTCATTTAACAAACCAGGTCTGCCTATCTAACTTGCTGTTTAAGTACCTTAAAGTCTTCTAGATCAACACTAATATAGTCCACTTTCTGACTCAGAGTGAATTTGTTTTCCACCCTCCCCCTTTGACTGTGGAAAGCCAGGCATGGAGAATTCAAGGGCCAGAAGACCAGAAGTAGCATGAAGAAATAAAATTATAGCAGGGTGTTTGGCATTGAACTGGCTCCTGGATGCTGCTGGAGTACTATTGCTTTGTCTAAAGTAGTCCTAAGTGGAGAACTTTCCTGTTCATGGGGCTGACCAGGAACCCAATCGTATCTGCACTAAGTTCCTTGGTAATAAGGAGACACTCTCCACTGAGCTGACAGTCAGGGCTTCCGTGCTTCTAATTCCCTGTGGCATACTGTGAAGAGAGAAGCACCCATTTACTCATAATAGGGATTAGGACATAAGATGATGAGTTCAATCTTTCTTGAAATTAATTGTGCCAAGAGCCCAGGCTGCCATTCCTCATGTGTGGGGCTTCTCTCTGCCAGATAGTGAAGGAGGTCAGAAATAGCAGTAGTAGGGCAATACATGAGGGCACAACCTGCACCCCATTAGGTGCATAACAATAGAAGGTTATGCAAAACAAAGCTCAAGGAGACATGAACCAAACACTGATTACTGGCTCTCTATATTTGTAGTGGTGAGTTAGGCATCTGACTTAAAAAGGATTGGACTGCCTCTTGTTGCCTGAACTAAATGAACTGCATGTCTTCAGGAGTGAGAGCATTTTTCATCCAACTCATAGGGCTCTTACATGGTTAAATTTGTCCCTCCTTCTCTTGTCTGTTTATCAGGAGTTAAATGATATTTATATGACATGTAACCTGCACCTGCAACATTTCAGTGCTTATCATTTAATAGCTCAGCTACTGAGCTACTATTCTACTGATATTAGAAATCTGATAAAAATTGTAAACTTTACAAAGATAATAATGGAGTGGTCATGCTGGAGATCATGCACCCGAGGTATTACTTTGCTCTCCACTGCTGGTAAAATCCTTGCAAGAATACTCTTGAACAGATTAGTACCTGCTATCACAGAAGAACTTCTACCTGAAAGTCAGTGTGGTTTCAGAGCCAATAGGAGTATGGCAGACATGGTATTTGTTCTCAGACAACTGCAAGAGAAGTGTAGGGAACAGAACAAAGGACTCTACGTAACTTTTGTTGATGTCACTAAAGCTTTTGACACTATGAGCAGAACAGGCTGGAGAATTTTGTTTACTGTTTAATGTTAATGCCTATGGCCATCCTGTCATGCTTGTTTTGAGAACAAGTATTCTAAAAGGTAATGAATACAACAGGCTTAAGCCAAAATTCTCCAAAGCTCTGTCTAAAGATGCAGATGAATGTTCTGAAACAGATTTCCTCTTTTCGTCCCTTCACTGTAGAAACTGAGGGTCTGAATAGACTACGTAATGGCTCTTTTATGGTTGATGAACCCAGATTTTCTGTCTTTGGAAATCTGTGTCTTAAACTCACATTGATTCCACCTTGACTGGAAGTCAAGATATAGGAAGGACACATACACAGACCTTTTGTCTGGGGACACACAGCTGTAAAAAGCCAGGGCAAGGTAAAACAGAGGAATAACTCAGGAGTAAACACTAATACAAGAAGCATTGAAATCCACTGTAAATTATAAAAGATTGTGATATTTAATTGTGACAGCAAAGGGAGAGAGTTCATAGGAAGAGCGTATGCCTCTACTTTACACTGTAGGCTCAGTTTATGAGTAATTTTCCTACTGTCAAAATGTTCCCCCATACTGCTACACAAATAAAAATAACAAGCATCTTGGGCCTAAGCACATTTATCCTTTTCTTATGAATATAAAAATATTATACATTTACCAAAGATTTTTTTTAAGTGTTAACTAAAAACTGTGCATAAATTCACCTGAATAAAATCCAGTAGGCTGGAAAGGGCTGCCTGCCAGTACATCTTAGTTGTCAGTGGAGATTTTCCCTAACACGAGCAGAGCTTTATGTGGTTTAACTGCTCTGTAAGCAGGTGTGAATTTCTGACAGGGTGTTGTTGGAGAACACCCAAGCTACGAGGATAGGAAGAAACAAATGAAGAACAGGACAACAGAAGCCTGAACCTTGTTAAATTAGAGACCTTTAGAAATTGCATAATTTGTATGGGTTCTTCTTTAATATGTACACCCATCAAGTGAAACTGTTACAAGTTACCTGAGCTGGACTGCCCAGCTCCGCCTCTGTCCTAACCCCACTATTCTTAGCCCCTGCCTTATCTCCCACTCCTGGGGGCCTGCCTGCTTGTGACCCATTGGCTAACCGGGTTCCCCAGCCACCCCCTCTCCCTGAGGGACATATAACTCCCTGTTACGTTAAATCAAGGCTTCTCGCTTCACCACCCAGCCTCAGAGGACCCACGTGTATCTGTACCATCTTCAGCACAGGGGTTTTCCAGCACTGGCTCTGGTCCAGAGGCTGTGAGGAGCCAGTCCCCATGGTCAAAACCCTGTCAAGGTGGCCCAGGCACTACACTGTCAATAACCGAATTATAACTCTGGGCTAAAAAGACATGGTTTTTCCCTCATGAAGAAAACCCAAAACAAAAAAGTTTATATATTTCATTCCTTGAGACATCCATACACTTCACAAAAAACCCCAACAGTTATTCTAGAAATTATCATTACAATTTGCATCCTCATAGGATTAAAATATTCTAATTTCTAATATTTTGTAATGTTCAAAACAGAATAATTATAAATAATTCCCACAAGTAGAAATTTATTGTATTACTTCATTTTCAATTATTAAGCTTTATCAGCTGGTTGAGATAGAAACAGTGAGAAATACAGTTGTATGGACTGAGAGTCATAACATGGAAAACTCCAAAACTCCAATTGCTGCCACCAACAATAGGTAGCTGATTTCCTTTAACTTATATGATTCCTGTTAAAAGTTATTACAACAGCTGGCTTCTTGAAATCTAAAGGTGGCTTCTTGAAATCTAAAGGTTGCTTCACAGTACACTTCCAGTATTGGTTACGTTAGTGTGACACTTCTGAAAAGCAGATCAGCAGCTTCAATTATTTATTAAAAACAGGTGTTCTTACAAAAATGCGTTGTTAGGCTCAGAAAGGAAAATGAAACTGTCTGGGAAAACTGTATTAGATTTGTCTGATTTTCAGCTAAGGCTGTTCTAATAAAATAAAACAAAACAACTATCACAACATATCATAAGCCACTAATATTCTAGCAATTCCCTAACTTATTTTCACTGTTGCATATAAATATATGCATTTTAAGAGAAAGCAGAAGGAAAAATCATTGCAAGTGCTGGAAGCATTAAATAAGGTGTTGGAACAATAGCAGAAAATTGATTATATAGAATATAACTAATGAACCTTGGCAGCACTGTCTGGTTAATCTCTTTATTTCTCTTTCACTTTTTCATTGTCCATTCAGTTCAGCACTATTAGTAAAAAATCTGTAAGTCTAGTAATTTTATAGAGCCAAAACTCTCAATAGAGAATGAAAAAGTATCTTTGGTACCTAATAGTCTTCTGTGAGCTGCTTTCTTTTTGTTCCAGTGGCATCCAGACTGCTTTTGTATTCATTTCTTGGTCTAAGCAGCAAAATCATTTGCATCCTAGTTGTACTGGAGATGACTGTTCTCTCATGACAAGGCTGTTTTCAATGCTGGTTAATTAGTAAGCACACGCTTCCAGAGCTGTCCATCTTGCCCTTTACCACACAAACCTGGCATTAGTATGCAGCACATGCTGCAGACTTAATATCAGGACAAGTCTTGCCATGGTAATCAAGTTATTACACTTGATTTTTTTTTTAATGGTAATAATTTATTTCTGAAGTTCCACCTATCCATTAAGTGATGAAGTGTCAGAGCATAGAGGGGAGCAATCTTTTATGTTGTCTCTGCATAATTTAACTCTTAATTCAGAAGGGGGAAAACTTCTCTAGTATTAAATAAAGCAAATTATTCTCATGTGCATTAATGTTTTCTTTACTTCCTCTATGATCTGTGCTGCTAGGTATGTGTAATAGAAACCTAGCAGATTTTCAATTTCTACAGTAAAATGGGTGACTGAGAAGTCTGCAACACCAGCCTTTGCACAGAGGAGCCTTACAATACAAAAAATGTGAAAACACTGCAAAGTTATAAAAAACACAGAGGAGTGTCTATTCTAAAAGTATTCTATTACACTAATCACTTTTATATAAAATCTGTGCAAATTCTGTCTTTGTATATGTTCATCAAAATCCCATTTTTTAGTCAAGAAAAGGCAGTAAAAACATCCAAAACACTACTTTAAAAAATGTTCAAATATTGTACTACTCCTGCTGAGAAAGTGAGCTTCATAAATATACTTATAAGATTAATATGGTGAAAATTGTGGACTAGTATATAACGGGTTCTATACATATTTGTGAATGTACTGAATACAGATTAGTTTCCTTTTATGTGTGAGAGAAACATTACCACAGTTTAATAAGATATTTCATATATGTATAAAGTTAGACTTTAAAGAAATAGTTTTCATTTTAAAATGTCTCAATACAGAAGGTTTATGGTAACTTATTGTCTTTCCCTTTCATCCCTCAAATAAGTTTTGACATGGTGGGCCACTTTTAGGTAGAGTTAACAAAGAAGTTAAATTCCCTCAAAGAGAATTTGACTTTCTGAAAGATGTTATAAATTTGGAAACTAGAAAAAGGGGAGGTAGATAACTGTGGACACAGCTACATCCTGAGATACAATTTCCTGAGGGGAAGGTAGGCGGAATGTAACAGCTACATACCCCATCTGAACGCATCTGGGCCAGGCAATCTGGACATATCTAGTTGCAGACTAATGACAAAATGCTTTATCTGCTGTGGTGTCACAGACAGACCCAGGAAGGAACAGATGTTATTGCCATGGAAGACAGATCTGAGAGATTAAAGGACAAAAGACGATAGGAAACCAGACACGCTCATTAGCTCTACAGCTGATAGAACAACTAGTACTATACTTTCACATATTCACTAGCATGCTTAAGTTATTCCTAGGTGGCTGAATAGAAACCTTTTAATGGCCGGTCATACAGGTAATGTGTGTACATCGACAGATAATCTTCATTAACAAGACACCATGTTTTTGTAGTGTGGCTGCTGGAGAAGAAGGATGCATAGTGTTCCGTCAAGCTGAGGGGCATTCCTACAGTTCTCATTTGAAGACCACATGTGGCAACAGAAAGCCTCAGGGAAGCACAAGGGGCTACACTGTCCCTTGCAAGATTTACTAAACAACACCATCCATGTGCCTGTTGCCAACAACTATACTGACTCCATAGTGCAGGTCTTACTAAAGGAACATGGTTACGATGACTGGTAACTAAACTTCATTTCTCTTCAAGGCACAAACATGAGGATCTCCAGCTCTTAAAACCGCAGAAAACACTGAGGGGTGGCTTCACTGGAGACTGTCTGTCATGAATAACTCCTGCTTCACATTTAGATATACTGAGAGTCATAATACAAAAACTGCTGTATTCACAATCACTGTGAGCGACAGTAAACAATTAATTTCCTTAAGCATGTCATGATAAGCTTGCCATGGGGCAGGCAGGCAGACCCTTTCACTAAATTCTTGTTCCTAAGAGAGAAAGAATACTTGAATAATGATAAGTAAATTATTTTTTTTATCTTGGAATTAAGATATTTAGAATTGCTTTCTTGGTGACTGTAAGACCAATTATGTTTTCTTATGTTTGTATTTGCAAGGTATTCCTAGGCACTAAGATTGCATTATACAAAGGACAGCAAAATAAATTGCATTATTAGTCAGACAGAAATTAAAATACTGTAGATCTAAATGATCAACAGCAATAGAATCAAAGTATACGTGCTATGGATATACTTTACAGTATAAATATAATACGAACTGATAAAAAGTACTAGTGTGTGTGTAATTTTTTTCCAGTATAGTATTTAACAATGTCCTGCCATTGTAACAGGTGATGTCCTTTCTTGGTGGAGGATTTTAATTTTTCAAAGTACCTGTACTATATTAGTATCATGAAAGACCATTTCCAGCTTGTAGAAGAGGTTCTAGATCATCTGATAGATATGCTGAACAAGAGCAAAAACATTTTTTCCTAAACCTTTTTCGTACATGTTTTTAGTCCCCTGCAGACTTGGAACTGAATTGACTGTTGGTATTTAAGAATCAGTTTTGTTGCCTGTGCTGAGAAAATTTTACGTAACGCCTTATTTAGCTTTTTCATCATTTGCTACAAATTTCCAAAAAATTTCCTAGCTTTGGGGAAGATTGGTCAGCTTTTGTAATTATAATTGCATAAAAAAAGACTGAGACCAGCATTGGTTGGAATTTCTCAATCTTACATCAATTATGGTCCACTTAAGAGACAAGCAGCAGTTGCCAGTTTAATTGTTTTATGAGACTCCATTTATCATTCATGTTAAAATGGCCCTGGGTAGGTTCTTTTTATCCATTATAAATCAAAATAAATAATGAATAATGATAAGTAATTGCAACTAATGAATCAGATATGGCATTCCTTATTCCCACTACATCAACTCTATACATGTGCTGTGCTTAGAAGCAGCAGAACTACCTTCACAGATAGCAGAAAATAGCAAAGAGGGCGACACTGCTACTTCAAAGTTTTTGCAGCAATACTGTATTTGGCACAAGAGAATAACTTGGAATTAATGTGGATTCCTTAAAAACAAAGAAAGAGAACAGTGGGTTTTTTTGCTTGTTGTAGAGCTGTGAGGTGGACTTGTATCATAAGAATTAGTACTATGAGAATTAGTACTCAGGTACTGCTTAAATTTTTTCATACCATTTATAAAATCTCTTAATCCTACAGATTCTTATATACATTTCATGTCAACAAAATCAGCCCTGTAATAAATGTATATGTTTTCCATCAATAGTTTTGGCTAATATATATCCCATATGGTGATGAATGAAGTAAAAAAACTATGAAGCACTCATTGTTGGGGGTGGCAAAGGAATTCTTGTGATTGAAAGACAGGAAGATAAATAGTTGATATATAAGTGCTTTGCATTGCTTCATACAACTTCTAGGACCCCCAAATCCAGTATGTACATAAAGTTTAAACTAAAGGAGAATATGAACATTGAAGAAGTATTATACTCATCTTCCCTAATGTGTAATATCCAAAGATATTTGATACAATAGGAATCTAGCCAATACATGAAGCAATTCTGCATACAATGTAAATGTGAGACACGCTCACAGTGTTTGAAAGGTCAATGCTAGATTTAATAATAAATTTTGAAAATTAATAGATAAATTTAAAAATTAGTCAAAAAAATGTAGAATTAAAATATTTAATTTGATATAATCTGAAACTAATTTTTTGTCAAATACTAGAGAAATAATGATTACCGTCAGTAAAAAAGTATTTTGAAACAAGAAATAGGAACACTGTTCCAGAGATCTAGGACAGTTTTTATTTTATGTTTTCACTTTTTCAAATCCTGTTAGTCAAAATAACTTGCTAAACTCAACACAAATTTTGTACCTCAATGAAAGAGAGTGTCATGCTTCAATGAAAAGTGGTATGCCAGAAAATTACTTCTTCTATAAAGTATGTCAAAAATAGCTCTATAAAGGTATTCATGCTGATCTTGGAGGACCAGCTGAATGATAAGGAAGTCTCATAGCCTTAGTCATAATGGAGTAGAACTATGAGGGGAAAATCTAAATACATTCATTTGATGTTTTTAAGTAACACAGGAAAATAACTGATGTTTGATTTGAAAGAAAACAGAAACAAGAACAGTTATTTGAACAGTGATAAAAAGTTATCTGACTTGTGATAAAAAAATGGTATGCAGATTTTTTTCCTACACTTCATACATTATTTAGTAGAGACCTTTTTCACAACAATGAAGATCTATACAGTGAGGAACGAAAGTCTTGATCGAACAAAGACAATTGCATCCTTCAAATATCTACTGGTTTTGCAATTATCATTTTCTCAGGCACTGCATTAATCACTACGGTGTTAACCACTATGCAGCCCATTCAAGCGTAAACTTTATTTAACTTGTCTTCAATTTTCAATGCACTACCTACACGATTCCTTTCCTATATATTGTTTTCATTTGTCACCGCTTCAATCCCTGATCAAATTATGACACTGGCATTGCTACTAGCTATAGTTTCAAACATGCAATGTCGTCAAAGTTTTCTCTCCTGTCTAATGGGAGTTCACTATGAGCATCCACAAAAGTTCATCTTTAACCTTCTTCAAGTCCCTCCTTGAAACTGGCTGCTGACAGTTTCTGATGGGCTGATAATGCTGACTCCATCTGAGCAGCTTCATCTTGTTCTTTCAACCCACTTGCCCACAGTCTATAGCAACCTGCCACCTACTGTCTTCTAACCTCTTTGAGCAAGGGCAATATTTTCATGCCATGTTTATATACTACCATTTGCAACAAGATTCTGATGCATGAGTGAGGATGCAAGCTTGATGAAATACTGACAGAACATTTATAAAAAGCATACATAAATAGTGATGCTGCTTTGAGTTAAACTTCTGTTCCCTAATTAAAGCAAATGTTCAGCACTGCAGAGGGAATGAAAGCAAGTCTGTCTGTAAAATGTCACTGTTCTCTGGTGGCTCTGGGCTTTTTATAATGCTGTGGTTAACCTGTGTCTAAACCTGAACAGAAGAGAGGAATTTGTTTCTGATAGGGCTTATAGAACTCACTATCAGCAGGTCTACAAAAAACAGAGAGGACTGAACAGTTAGTGCATTAACACTCTTCCCTTGCCTCAAGATTTGCTAACCAGGACCTGTAACAGCCCTCTAGCTCAGAACTGAATGTGTTCATTAAACTGCTCCTGTAGGGAGGAAATTTCCATAGTGCATGAGGGATTCTGCATGACCATTCTGCATCTCACAAAGACAGAGAGCAACACTAAAGTGTGCATGAGGATCTGTCCTTCAAAACTGAAAGAAAAACAAAATATTCATCACTCCTTCTTTATCAAGAGAAGTGATTAAGAAAGGAATATGTAAACCCCCTTTGTAACAGGGGAGCAAAATAGAGATGTTATAAATGCCTTGTTCGTCGGCTCTGTTCTAGTAAGTCAGTTTTAATAAGCACAAGTGAAAACAATATTCCCAAAATAATTAATTTATACTGGATACAAAATGAGACAGAAGCAGAGTCTTTCATTGTTGCAGGACGAAGAAATATTTTGCAATATGAATCCAATCATTGAAGAAAAAACAAATAAAAGTCGTGCATGTGAAATGACATCTGTATTTACAGGACAGAAGCCAGAGTTTCCAACTCATGGGTTATATATATGAATTATTTAATTATTATATTCACAAAAAATTATCTGAATACATTTTCTTTTTCATCCTGTAAAGGGAAACAGCAGAGGCGTCTTTGTAAATCAAACCAGAACTATTAAACTTCCCATGCAATGCAAACCACAGGAGCCAAGAAGATTTTAACCAAATAAAAACCATTTTGATTGTGTAAGAGAACCTGAGGAAAGGTAAGACTAGGAATCTAATTTAAGTAAGGAATATATTCAGAGCTGACTGAGAGTGCTGAATATGGGAATTCTAGGTCTGTAACAAAACACTAACAGAGACGTTTCCAGCTATGTACAGGACAAAGATACCTTTTGATTTTTGTAAACTCTACTTAGTAATTATAGTCTTACAGGGGACAGAAGCTGAAGAATATTCACAGGATCCACAAAAGCTAATGGAAATTATGGATATTTCAAGGAGGGATTTCAAGAAAGCTTCCTGTTTAGAGGCATTCATGTGTAAAATTTCTACCGAAGATTATGATGACCTCTGTAGAGAATTAAAAGTGTTCATTTTCTTTTTCCCCAATGACCTTTCTGATAATTTTCTAAAGATTTTCTTCAGGCCCATATTGAAGAAGGCATAATTAGACACAATTATAATGTGTCTAGACCAAGCTCGCTGTTTTATTATCCCTGATTGGACAATGGCCTTTAGCTGATGCTGAGAGAACAGACTAAGAACAGCAGCTGTGGGCAGTGACTCTTCCTCTCATGTACACTCCCTGCTTCCAGAAGACAGGTCAGGCTCTATGGATTAGGTGTCTGCTGGTAATTTTGTTCTGTTAGTCATTCTAATTCTTTTTCACCATGATACTTTGCAAGTGCTTTTTTGAAACCAAGTAAAATCAGCTAGGGGAAAAAACCAAAAACAAAAACCAAACAAACAAAAACAAAACAAACAAACACACACACAAAAAACCCCAAACAAACCCACATGTCATAGTCTGCTCTGGATTATTACACAACCAAAATTCAAGAGAGACAAACAGATAAAACCAGTTATTTATCACAAACTAATGAATTCTTTAAATTAGAGTGACATAGAGATGTACTTAAATAGATGCACTCTCAGCTAGCAAAAGTTCATGATGAACAGCTCAGGTCAGTTTTGCATTTAGTGTCCATTAACCAGTTGAAAAGAATGGGACTGCAAAAAGGTGGATTCTCCTTGCCAGTAATTAGCCATAAAAGATGGTATGGAACAGTGATACCAAATACAGTAAAGATGCCTGCTTAGATTTCAAAATGAACAGTTTTTGGTAGTCACCAAGTACAGATATTAATTCTAACCCAATAGTTACCACTTGCTGCTTTTACTTAGAAACTGAATCGTAGTTTTACATAGTATTTTTAAGAAAAATTAATCTCAGGGGACAGTGTAAAATAATTCCTTAACCATCAAAAAACTTGTCAATTACTTACAATTATTTTTCCCTTTTACTACACTGGTTCATCAAGAAAATACTTTCAAATATTGGCCATGTAAGTATTTGCAATGATTCAGAGAAATTATTTAAGTAAAAATCAAAGCTTTCAGTAGTTCATGATTGTTCATGAGTCTACATCATTATCACTGTTGACAACCTGGATATATTTCTGACAGCTTCGGTATTCATATTGAATTTACAAAGCTATTCAATAATCCTGCATTAATCTACCAAAATATATGCTCATTAAAAAAAAGTATAAATGCTTTGTCCCCTTTTTTACTCATAAATCTGGAAAGAAGAATCCAACAATTCAATAGTGTTAAATTATTTAAAATAATAATAAGTCTTCAGGTAGTCATTATCAGTCTCAATAAAACCCTTACTATATAGATGAATCTTTTTTATAGACCATCTATGTACATAAATGTATGTCACTGCTGCAATGATAAAGCATCACCTAGGTAAAAAAAAAAAATCAAAAACTATGAAAGACAGAAACAGATCAGTTCTTCTTCTCTTTAAATGTTTAAATTCTCCCTTGTAGTGCAATTGCTGAAGAGGAAAACGACATATTAAATGTCAAATTGACCTGAAACAGATAATATTACTGGATTTTAGTCATCAAATAATTCCTTTTATCTTAATTGGCTATTAGTCTCTATGAACACTAAATGCTCAGGAGAAAATAAAGCTTTTATCTTTGTTTTTCTCTCGTAGACTTGGTCATAAAGAATGTACAAAGCCCAGCAAACCCTCACACACTGTACACCAGGTTCTTTGTAGAGTGTGAGACTTTGAGGGTTCATTCCTCTTCAGAACACAAAGGATCAGAATACAAACAACAGTAGGGTTAGCTAAAACAATGGCTTGTGCTACCCATGTGAGCCGCATATTTTCACTTCCAAGTCATTATCTTTTATAACTAGCAGTTAGTGCAAGCAAAGAAGCTCAAACCAAATGAGGGTTATAGCATCTAAGCAGATGCCCAGATGGTTAGTAAACAATATAAAACTGTAATTAAACAGGACCTAACAATGAACATGTTAATTTCAGGTTTTTTGTAAAATAACTCTAGAAATTGATACCACCTACAGTTAATAACTACCTATGGGAACTTAAAGTCAACGGAAATTTTTACTTTAAACTGGATACACAATGTGTGAACCCCCATTTACTCAGCATCTATGTCTTACAAATTTAATTACGAGGAGGGCTTGAACCACTGTTGTGTTCTTCAAGTTTGATGTTGCTGTCACTGCATAAAATTACAATGTTGTAAAACTAGAAACTATGAAGCTTCTAGCATTTGAATTTCTCTAACAAACACTGTGTTATGCATTTCAGAGCACCTTCAGAGCTGCTGTAATACAGGATCAGTTACAAGCTCAACAAGAGCATTTAAACTAATATACCAGCATGCTGTGACAGACAGAAAAAAAGATGGAGTAGAAATTGTTTACTTCTGCTAGCTGAAGGGTTCCCAGATATGATGAGATGTCTAAAAGCTCTGTCCAGTAAGAGCGGAATGGTGTAAGAGATAGACATCTTGTCCCAACATTTTAAATCAACTAGCAGAAGTAATTCCAATTTTAAAAGTTCTTATTAAAAAGAATTGTCTGTTTGACAATTATAAATTGATCTATCATATTATGTTGTTTTTTTTTTAATTTGAAGCCATAAAGAGCTTATTTCTTCCCTTTCATTTTTAAATAATAGTTTTGCATGCTAAAGAATTCATTATAACTGCAAATGTGCCTATTTGAATAATTACATATACTGTACTCCATTGTTTTGTTACAACAGAAATGAATGTAGGCAGCATAAAAACAGGCACTAAACAATACCCCACTCTTCCATACTAAGTTTTTACAATGCATATCTTATCCAACATTTCTTACCAGTTCAAAATCAACCTGACATAAAATCCAGCAGAGACCTTTTTGGGGAAGTGAAGACTGGGTTCTGTATAATTTGTATTTTGGTTTTGAAACATGCTTTCTTTTAAACCTCTAAGAACCTACTTAATTCTGTCTAAATAATATTAACCTTTCTATGATACATTTGAGTACTAGAAAAGAGTTTTAAGGAAGATTTGCCTGAATGTAAGTGGAGAAATTAAATGCAGCATGTTAGCAAAAAATGTAATGAGACTCAAGTCTGTTACTTTCATATTACTGTTTCAATTAGATTTTATGATTTTTGCATGCTACTTAGTCCTGACGGTGTGTAATTCAATATAATCTCAATTCCCTGATGTACTTACACATGTTCTAGGTCTGTCTGAAATCAACTACTTATATGCCTGAAAACTAGGCTTGCTCTTAACCACTTGCTGAAGAGTAGTCTCATTTAATTTTCATTACATTGGTGGAAGGACTCCTACTCTATTTCGAGAGACAATATTCAAGTCCTAAACCCCACATCAAATTGTGAATTCTGCATGGGTGGACATCTATATCCAGTATTTATTGGTCTGCCATAATATTATGCCATCACACCTTTTGTTATTTTTCACACACTGGAGAGCTTGCATGGCAGATTAATTTTGTCCCTATCTTGTTCTTGCATTCTCCACTGTCACACCACCTTTTGCTATGGTTCAACAGCTGGTGATATGATTGTGTTAGTGAAAGGTATCCACTGACTACAACCACCTTGATATTAAAGGCGGTCATCTAAAATGTTTTAATACTCAAATTTATTCCC
This sequence comes from Formicarius rufipectus, assembly GCA_013399695.1. Lineage (NCBI taxonomy): Eukaryota > Metazoa > Chordata > Aves > Passeriformes > Formicariidae > Formicarius > Formicarius rufipectus. The sequence continues at coordinate 187,089 of VXAU01000819.1, read as the reverse complement.
TTGCTCACCTAAATGAAATGCTAAAGAGAGCATTACCTGCCTCTTTGGTCTTTGCAAAACTTAAAGAAAATTTGAGGCCTCCAGGTAAATAATCCGGAAGAAGCAGGATGTTCACAGAGGAGCTACCCACAGTAAACCAGTAACAAGTGCTAAGGGCCTCAGTGCAGCAGAACTCCTGCCCATGCTCAGTGAAATTCAACTTTCCATTTTATCAGTCCTCCCTAAAGAAAAGCCTCACACTATAAATAAAATAGGTTCTTTTGAAACTTTAAGATCTTTTTCTTTTAAATAAAAGGAAGTTACAGGGTCCTATTGCATCACCAATAATAGAGAAAAATTCTCTGTTGCAGTGATAATTTCACATTAAAACAAGCAGTATTACTTCCATCTTTCCTTTCAGAACTGCACATTCTGTTAGAGAAAAGCAAGAGTGAGGTGTTTAATTTGCTTTATGTCATACAATAGCAGGATGGGTTATGTCACTCATTCTCTTTCCAAAGATAAGGACTAGGGGGTATAAAAAGAAACCCAGGAGGTGGCAAGCCAAAGCAGATTCTGTTGAAGTGTGTAGTTAAGTGGTGGAAATACTTCTTTGGAAGTACATGGATGATAAATATTTAGATGAATACAAGGCAAGATTGGACATGTTAAAGAAGAAAAAACTAACAGACCTAGTAAATAGAAAGGTAACCCCTTAAACTCAGTGGCTTATATTATTCTGGAAAACTGTTATGACAGGCTTGTTCTGACTATATCCATTTACAGTTGGTTATCACTAAAGGCAAGAGTCTCTTTTCTGATCTTGATCTATTAAAATGACCAACAAAACTGACACAACTGTATTCAGGAAGGCAGGATATCATTCCAAATTTTATATATTTTATCTAGTATTGGAGCATGAACAAGGTTGAGACCTTATTTTCCTGAGTACAGAAGTAACATGAGAGATTATTGCTCTAAAGGCTGTCGGACCACAGTAGTTTATGCTCTTGTATAGCAGACCACATGAGCAATGGCTGAATTCAATGTGCAAATTGTAACAAGTTTATAAATCCTTGATTTCACAGTCTGAAATGGCAAACAACATTGAAGAAACAAGGGATCATAAAAACTATTAATTAAGCACACTTCAAATATTTCTGACTGCTCTTCAGTCTCTCATCAATAGATTGGCTAATTAATCATAAGTATCTGAAATGCTTCGTGATGTTTTTTAATGTTTTGGTTGTCTTGATGTTTTAGGTGAATAATATTTTTATTTTCCCAGTCTAATTTTAAAGAAAAATATGTGCTAAAACAATAACCTTTTAAAAATGACCTTTTAATTAACAAAACATTTGAGAGCCTTTTTTAGAGTTCAAAATTAATTTTGAGTTGAAGATGATTCTTAAACAGGGAGGACAATATAGGAATGTATCACCACCTGCTTCAAGGAGGTGATCCGGTGCTCTGCAGTGGTATGGCCTCACCTTGAATATTGAGCATCACAATAAGCTATTAGAGAGCATCTAAAGGAGGGCAACCAAGATAGTGAAGGGTCTTGAGGGAAAGCTGTACAAGGAGTGGCTGAGGTCACCTGGTCTGTTCAGCCTGGAGAAGAGACTGAGGGGAGACGTCATTGCTGTCAACAACTTCCCTGTAAGTTGAAGAGGAGGGGCAGGCACTGATCTCTTCTTTGTGGTGACCAGTGACAAGACCCAAGGGAATGGCCTGATGGTATTACAGGGGAGGTTTAGGTTGGATATTAGAAAAAGGTTTTTCACCCAGAGGTTGATTGGGCACTGGAACAGGGTCCCCAGGGAAGTGGTCACTGCATCAAGCCTCACAGAGTTCAAGAAGTATTTGGACGATACTCTCAGGCACATGGTGTGACTCTTGCGGATGGTCCTGTGCATGGCTAAGGATTGGACTTGATCCTTGTGGGTTCCTTTCAACTTGACACATTCTGCAATTCTTTGAAGCCAGTCATTTTACTGTATGTTGAGTTATATTTCTTCTGACTGTTAAACCTTTTCCTTGTTTTCTGTACTGCTTCTTGTCTTTATTTCCTGTTATCTATATCACTTATATACAGTGAGTGAACTAGAGCAGAACGCCATCTTTGATAGGAGGCATAGCAACGATTTATAGGAATGCCTGTATGTGTCTTGAAACTTAAGTTACAGTGTTCTGAATAGTGGTTAAAAGTAGCCAGGTCTACTGTCATCTAAAAAGCCTATATTCCAAATACTACACAGTATTCTTTTATTAACTAGTTGTAACATTGGTTAATTCCAGTAGCCTGTCTCAAACACAGAGCATGACAAGATGACTTGGAGAAAGTAACGAACAGCTACGAAATAATCAGCCTATTGGGGATATCTCCTCTTAACTCTTAAGCCTCAAAAGCATATTGTATGCAAAATCTTTATTTGATATAATACAAAGTCAAAAGAAGTATGCAAATATCTAATTCATTTAAAAACTGTATCAAGATACTGGCCTCAATTCTATTCTGTCTGTGAAAATGAGATTCACATACAGTCTGTGCTTACAAAATTTGTATTTTAGAAAAGTACACATTTGTTCTTTATTTTCTTTCAGTTATCCATTCTTATACAATAACAAATTTAGGTGTGAAGGATTCCTTTATCTTCTCTGTGTCTACATTTTATAATTCCTTCTCTTTAATCTTTTCTAAATTAAAATAATATGCTGAGTCTTTGTACGTAATTTTTTTTTTGCTCTGCCTTCCTTCACATACCAACCTAGTAGCCTTCTTCATCTAAACCAATCTAGTGGCCTTCTATGATGAAGTGACTACATCAGTGGACCAGGGAAAGCTACAGATATAATTTATTTGGACTTCTGTAAAGCCTTTTACACAGTCCCACAAAATTCTTCTCTCTAAATTGAAAAGAAATTGATTCAATTTGGTGGACTGTTAGATGGATAAGAAATTGGTGGGATAGTCACATCCAGAGGGTAGTGGTCAACTGCTCAAAGTCTTGATGGACCTTAGTAAAAAGTGGTGTTCCTCAGGGTTCCATACTGGGACCAGTGCTATTTAATATCTTCATTAATGACATACACGAAGGGATTGAGTGCACCCCCAACAAATTTGCAGATGACACCAAGTGGAATCGTGCAGTTGACACACCTGAAGGACAGGATGTCATCCAGGGGAACCTGGACAAGCTCAAGAAATGGGAACTTCAAGCAGTGTAACAAGACACGGTGCAAAGTGTCAGGCCAATCGCTGATATCAATACAGGCTGACAGATGAACAGATCAGGAGCAGCCCTGCTGAGAAGGACTTGGGATTGATGGTGGATGAGTAGCTGGACATGAACTGACAATGCATGTTTGCAGAATTATTCAGCCATGTCCTGTACTGCATCAAAAGCAGCATGGCCAGCAGGTTGAGGGAGGTGATTTTCCTCCTCTACTTTGCTCTGGCGAAACTCCACCTGGAATTCTGTATCCAGCTCTGGGGTTCCCAGCATACAAAGGACATTGATGTGTTGGAGTGAATCCAGAGAAGGGCCACCAAGATGACTGGAGGGATGGACCACCTCTCCTACAAGGAAAGGCTTGAGAGAATTGGTTGTTCAGCCTGGAAAAAAGAAGGCTTTGGTGTGACCTAATTGCAGCCTCCCAGTACCTGACAACAAGAAAGATAGACGATTCACAAGAGCATGTAGTAACTGGAAAAGGGGGAATGGTTTCCAACTGATAGTAGGTTTAGTTTAGGTATTAGGAAAAAAAATCTTTACTGTGATGGTGGTAAGTCACTGGAACAAGTTGCTCAGAGAAGTTCTGGACACCTCATCTTTGAAAGTGTTCAAAGCCAGGTTGGATGGGACTCTGAGAAACTTGGTCTAGTGGAAGGTGCCCATGCCCACAGCAGTGGGTTGGGACTCGATGGTCTCTAAGTTCCTTCTAACCCAAGCCATTCTATGATTCTATCAGTCTATTATATACCTACTCTATTTTCTGAATTATCTTTTTTGACTGGAACTGAATATCTTATTCCAACTGAATGGTTATAATTGACTTATGTGTAACATAGTACTATTTTCTATCTGTCTGTTTAAACATTCCAGTACCCTGTTTGCTTTTCCAATTCCTGCTGCAGTCATTGAACAATATCTTGATATCAGCAGGTCTTAACTGCTCAATTAGTACCCAGCACTGTGTATGGTAAGCTCAAATTATGCCTCTGAATGAGCTCTAACTTTCACTTTACAGCTACGAAGTATGTCAGTCACTGAGCTGATCACTCATCCGGCTCTGTCCACAGTCTTTTCCAACCACCATTGGTTTGCAGTATTATGAGTTTTAAAAATGGTCCTATCTTCTTTTAGTCAGTCACATCTAACAGAGTGAAGGAGATACAGTTGGAGCATTTCAGCAGGGTTTCAGAAGACAGCTTTGACAAAGCATCTGTGCCACAGAAGGAAGATGCCACTAGAGGTTCTATGATCTATGTTCTCCTATAGGAGAATACTGGTTCACTGAAATGGTTTCATGGGGATTGATCAATTTCTGCCAATTTACAGGAAGACCCATGTTTTCCAATTCCACCTTCCGGCTTCAGATATTCATCTGAATATCTTCAGCTTCCAGGCCTTACATGGTACTAGGCAGATGGTAGAAGTTGTCCCAAAACCTCTAACTTCTCTTACAGTCTAGCAAAAAATCCAAAGATGAGTTTTGGGGAATGCAGAAGCCTCCCTCTGCCTCTCCTCATAGGACTTGCGCTCAGGTCCCTTCACCAGCCTCATGGCCCTTCTTGGACATGCTCCAGCACCTCAATATCATTCCTAAACTGAGGAGTCTACAACTGGACACAGTACTCAAGGTACAGCCTAACTAGTTCCCCGTATAGGGGAAGAATCACTTCCCTGATCCTGCTGGCCACACTGTTCCTGTTACTGGCCAGGGTGCCATTGGCCTTTTTGTCCACCTGGGCACACTGCTGGATCATGTTCAGTTTCCTGTCAATCCTCCCAGGTCCCTTTCTGCCAGGCTGCTCTCCAGCCACTGTGCCCAGCCTGTAGTGCTGCAGGGGGTTATTGTGCCCAAAGTGCAGGACCTGGCACTTGGTCTTGTTAAACCTTACCCTGTTGGATTAAGCGTATCCATCCAGCCTGTCCAGGTCCCTCTGTAGAGCCCTCCTATCCTTCAGCAGACCAACACTCCCCCCACAACTTGGCGTCATCTGCAAATTTGCTGAATGTAGACTCAAACTCAGAAAGTTATTAAACAGGAGTGGGCCCAACACTGATCCCTGGGGGACACCACTAGTGTCTGAGTACAATTTGATAGGACTGAGAAGACTGTGCTCAAATACATCCCCATACACAACTGCACAATTTTTGATGAAAGCTAATATGCTCAGAAAGAGACTTCCTCTTCCCTGTAAGAAATTAATTTCTATATCAAAGAAAAATATTCTATGCCTTAGCTAAAAGGATGGCACACCTTGAACAAATTTTCTGACTGAACAATTTTCCATTGGAAAATAAATTCAATTTTGAAAAAACTACACAGAAAGGCATGGTACCAATAATGAAACATCTTACAGCAGCGTCTTTCAGAACAAATTTCATTTTGTGAATGGAACATCTATTTTTGATTTCAGAGTATACTTTGTGTTTCAGAAGCATATTTCTATGTTACAGCAAAATGTCTTGTTTAAGCTTAAATACAGTTTTGAATTTTTTATTGCCATTTTAATTTCCATTTTCTGCCTTTGAAACTTGAAAATTTAGACTTTACAGAATACTTTACAAAATGGAAATTTCAGTTTATTACAGTTCTAGTCAGAGTATATTTCCAGGTTCTTCAGAACCTGTTTCAAGAGGTGATTGAAGTCCCTGTAAGGGATCTTATCAGTTCCTAAACATCTAAATATTGTACAGCTATTATACATTTTTTAAGACATACTGTCTGGAAGTTTTTTGACACTGGCAATAAAAATGTATGGAAATACTAATTGCTAACCTCTCTCTAGATGGAAAGCCTCCCTGTATTTCTGGCCAGCTGTGCAATAACTGGCAGTCACAACTATTTGGCAAAAGATGGGATTGCAACATTTTCAAAATAAGGACAGGATGTGCCTTTCTCTGGCTTAGCTCTCCTCCAGCAGCAGCCATTTAAAATTTTCTTTTTTTTCCAGCTCTGAATTACTTTTTGTAACAGTGGTGCCCACACTTTATTCTGCATCACCTGCACAAATTAAGCTCTATCTGTACTGCGTTGAGAAAAGTAAAAGGCAGACTGACACTCACGAGACGCACACACAAACACAGAACAACTTTCCATTTCCTTTGTTTGACACTATTTCAAACTGCAGACAGCTGCTGTTCTGTTGCAAGCCAATCTGTATTCAAATCCTGTGTGAGCCATTAGTGTGGCTTTTAAAATCATTCAGTACATCATGTGAATCACTTTTTTGGCAGAATCCACAAATAAACATGGCAATAGTATTGAATGTACATTTACCTTGACATCTCACTGCTCATTTTTTTAACCTGTGCAGGTGGAAGTGGAGAATTATAATAATGGGCTGTAAACTAGAGACTTCAAAATGTCCAGGAAAAGTCATGTGGCATACACGATAATACCAGTAATTACAGGATAAGATCTTAACAGTCAAAACACTAAAAAAAGCCAACTTATTTAATTAGGAAACTTAGTGCAAACTATATTGAGAGTATATAATTTATAACAAATAATTTACAACGGTATTAACACTTGTGGTGAAAAGACTGTTATAATCATGCTTGACTACTAAAATTCAAGCCTGGATTAGGCCTCAGGGGTCCACTAAAACTAAAGCTTGAATTGGAAAAAATCTAGTTTATTACAGAAACAGAATGTAATCACCCAATTAGAATCTGTGTAATAAACATTTGTGCAGAAAAATACACAGATTTATGTGCACATGAGCTTTTATGAAACAAAATTCCAATCAAAGGACATTAAAATGATTGCAAGGTTGAGTACTCAAATATAATGCCATTCCAGAGGCTAACTGTACAACTTTTCCACAGACCCTTTTGCATATACAGTAAGATTATGTCTGACTGCATGCTGTTTTTTTCTGCATTATCCCCAACTTATCTTGGGCACCCAATAGACACCACACACTTGAATGGGTAATAATTCAATGTTTTGCTTTCTCTTTTTTGTTCAACATGTGTCTCCATACATTACCTACAGCATAATATTCACATCCCGCTTTAAAGACACAGTTATTAATTTCTTCTAAGAGTTATTCATTTTCTCAGAGCTACCTCTCTCATGCTTCTTTCAACACTTCATATGATTTTCCAAAAAGCTCACTAACTTATTCTCACAACAGCCTTTACACTACTGCATACTACAACTGTAGCACAGAGAGATCAAGGCATCCATTATTTCCCAAGGGTCAGGATGAAACACTTAAGACCTGATTGTCAAGGTTCTGAGCATTCATATGTTGAAGCCCATTTTCCACATCTGCAAATCTGTATCTGAGGTTAGAAATCTTAAAATGAGGAACATACAATTACACCTGGAAAAAGTCTGCATTAATCACCTGTCACGAATAAGATAGGAACTTGATGTCAGTGGCTGGCTTAGAATATAATTTCTCAGAGCAAGTGGCAACTCTTTCTATTCTGGAATTATCCCTATTCCTCTGCATTCCTCTGCCTGCTTAGAGTATGATTTCCAAGTTTTGCAACAAGTGATGTAGAAGCAAGTTTAAAAAAAAAAACACACTTTGCTTTCATTACTTTGAATTAATGAATTCCCCCTCTTTGTCTGAAGTGTGAACACAAAAAAAAACCTTTACAAGTATGTTGGAAGGGGAAGGTGCTGAAGTTGCAGAAGCATTCAGAGCGTTGTCATTTCTAAATGTTAAGCTTTGCTTCCATCACTTTAGTAGTGTTCTTATTTCTGAAACTTATTTCTCAGTTGTCTAGTTTTATTTCAAAAGCAGAGAGCAAGAAAAAAACCAAAACAATTCCTGATATTATAGTCAATTTTGTGTTCCAATATGAACTATTTGCAGAGCTTTTAGATCTCCCTTTTTTTTTTCTACTTAAGGCAGCAGAGTAAGTAGCAGCAGTAGCAGGCAAGTGACTGTTGGATCACCACCAACCAGAGCATCAGTCCCAAATCTGCTGGAGGTTTTTATAGACACTTAGAGCTAGCAGAATGACTGTGTTCTGTAACCCTGGAAGTCATCCCAAGACACTGACCATCAGGGGAACAGACTCATCTGCCTGATCTTCACAGGTCTGAACCTTTTCTGCCTTCTTACAATCCATTCTTCTCCCACTCCTGGAAAAGCTGGCAGCCCACAGCTTGGACAGGTGCACTCTTCACTGTGTTAAGAACTGGATGGCCAGGCCCAAAGAATGATGGTAAATGGTGCTGCATCCAGCCAGCATCTGCTCACTAGTGGTGTCCTCTAGAGATCAGTACGGCAGCCAGTCTTGCTCAATGTCTTTATTAATGACCCAGATGAGAGGATTGAGTGTACCCTTAGTAAATTTGCTGAAAACACCAAGTTGTGTGGAGTGTCAATTTGCTGGAGGGTAGGAATGCTTTTCAGAGATCTGGACAGGTTGGAGAGATGGGCTGAGGCCAATGATACAAGATTCAACAAGGCAAAATGTCAGGTCTTGCACTTTGGCCATAAGCCCCACTAAGCACTCAGGGCTTAGGGCAGAATGGTTGGAAAGCAGCCCAGTGGGAAAGGACCTGGGATTGCTGATCAACAGCACATGAACGTGAGCCAGCAGTGTGCCCAGGTGGCCAAGAAGGTCAGTGACATCCTGTATAAGAAACTGTCACCAGCAGGACTAGGAAAGTGATTTTTCCCCCTGTATTCAGCATTTATGAGGCTGCACCTTGAGTACTGTGTTCAGTTCTGTGACCCTCACTGCAAGAAAGACACTGGAGTGGTGGAACAGATGCAGCAAAGCTGGTAAAAGGTATGGAGCACAAGTCCTCTCATGAGTAGCTGAGGGTGTTGGAGGTGTTTAGCTTGGAGAAAAGGAGGGTCAAGGGAGATCTTATCCCCCTTGTAGCAAGATGGGGGCGGTCTCTTCTCTCAGGCAACAAGTGATAGGACAAGAGGACATAGCCTCAGTCTGCACTAGGGGAGGTTAGGTTGGACATTAGAGTAAATGTCTTCATAGAAAATGTGATTAGACATTGGAATGGACTGCCCAGGGAGGTAGTGGAGTCACCACCCCTAGTGCTGTTTAAGAGAAAACTGGATGCAGCACATAGTTCCAAGGTGTAGTTGACATGGTGGTAGTAAGTCATAGGCTGGACTTGATGATCTCAGAGGTCTTTTCTAACCTAATTGATTCTGTGATTTTCTTTCTTTCTAATCTTTGCTCATGTTTTCAGTCCTGCTTTTTGCCTAAAAAAAAGTACCCCATAATGTACTGAGAAGTACATGACATACAACAGAGTGATTTGAAGCAATTTAATTGAGTAAACATACTGAGTGCTCTTAAGAGTGTGTTTCCCTATCAAGAAGTCTTTTACCACAGAGGTGGTCTTTTTAATATCTAAACTACCTCATTTAAGGTTGCTTAATTTTCTCTGAACCATGTTGAATATTTACTCATTTACCCATTCCTATTTTCATTATTCTTGCTCCTTGATCCCAGTCACTGCCCTTATTAATTCATCATCCAAAGTGTTCAAAGCTATCCCATGCCAGAATTAGTCCTGTCCTCACAGTTCTATGCTCCTCCTTTCCTCACTTGCTCCGTCTTGTTCCTAGAAATGCCTTCGTCCCTTTCTTCATTTCCATTTTCACCCTTTATCCCAGTTTCCTCCTTCTCCTTTGCAGATCCTGCCATACTCTCTCTCTCCATTGACTTAGTAGATATTGATTTTTATTCAATTAATTTCTGGTTGGATTTTCTTTGAGGCAGGGTCTAATATGTAAAATTTAAATGTAAATAGGACATGAATGCAGAACTAGTCACTGGATCTACTAACGCTAAATGCCAGGCATCAAATGGTAAATGCTTACTGGTCAGGAGTATAATACAATAAAAACTGTTTGTATAACAACAAATCAGTCAAACATTTGGATTTGAGCACACCTGATAAGTATTAAAATATGGAAGATCAATCTAAATTTTGAAACTAGATATAAAATTTAGTGGTGTCATGTATTATATAGGCCTTATGTTGTTTAAGAACTTGTTATATTATTAAGGATTTTCTAGAGTGAGATGAATTATTTCTGATGAATAGCAAAGATGCATAGGTAATCCTGTTGTGAAAAGAATCCATGAATGAAGAGAAGCCAATCAAATATATAGGTAATAAAGCACATCATAATAAATGTCTTTCTATAGTACATTTATTAACTCATACAGCCAAGATCAAATTTTAATGCTTCAGTTTCATTGTTTCACACATTACATTGAAAAAATAGTATAACTCTACTTTGGCCACAAGACACTATACTGGAAAAATATTTCTGCTGCTTGCAAGGAGCAGCATATCACTTAGCCATTAGAAAAGAAATTGGACATGAAATTCTCATGATATCTAAAAAACATGTCAATAACTGCAATTCCCCTAAAAATGTTACAATTGAGTTTATCACAAGCCTAAATTAATCATTCTTAAAAGTGCATTATTCTTTCAGTGGTGAATTATATCTGGGACCCAAGTAAATTTTTCAACAATATTTGAAGTGAGTTAAAGAGGTTTCTGAAACACTATTTCACTTTACTGCAGAGTAGCAAGTAGGTAGAGAATAAGAATAAATATAAGAAGTTTAATAGTCAGGTTAAGTGGATTTGCCTATACAAAGTCTAATGCACTGAAAAAATTATGTTAAACAGCATTAATTATTAAATAAAGAATACTAAATAGGAGTGCCAGTTCTGGAATGTGTTAAACACTAGAGATCTGAACTTGTTTTTGGTAATAATTAAAACTGTTCCTTTCATCTGCCCAGGGAATTCATTGAGTCCACCATCCCTGAATATATTTAAAAGATGTTTAGATGTAGCACCTGGGGACATGGTTTAGTGGCAGAGTTCAGTGCTAGGTTAGCAATTGGACTTGATGATCTTAAAGGTCTTTTCCAGTCTAAAGATAAAATATCCAAAGATGAAATATTAAGTTCAAAACCTCAAATAATCCATATGAGGCACCAGTCATCAAAACAGTTAACTAGTACACATCCACAAGGGAATGTCCTGCTGGAAAAAAAGTGAACCAAGAGGTTACCATCTTCTGTCTTTCTCTCTGCAAAATATGCACATTTTGTCCATATTTCACAGTTATGTGGTAACATAAAGGGTCTGAGATTGCACGTGCTTTGCTTAGCCCTGCCTGACCTCTTTCTCACTTTTGGGTTCCTTTTCTGGGACCTTAACTTTGAAACATCAGTCAAGCTCCCACTGCCATTCCCTGTCCTGCAGGCACAGAAGTAGTCTTAGTCTCCCTAATCTGAATTCATTATTTCAAGGAAGGCTTATAACCATAATCTCATATATCCTGTAATATCCTACTAAAATTGTTTCCTGATGCATGCTGCCTGGAAGCTGATAGAGAACACTAAGGGACATGAATCCCAATTTCTCAGTTCCCGTGTCCCTAGCACTTCTGAGCATGGTGAGAGCTGCAGTTGCAGGTAGTGCATAGCTCTTGAAGAGTTTAGTGGAGATGCTCTCAACAATTATAAAAATGCCAAAGAATCTAATATATGCAAATACAAATTTCTGAAGACTTGACTGCTTGTTCTTCTAGTCTTGGCCCATAAACTGAATACCTGTTTCTCAGTCTTCTTCCCTCCTCTCATGGCCTCACATAGCCAGTTGGCATCAATTTGTTTCTTCCTTTTTCCCCTTGTCTCCAAGCCTACTCTCATCAAAGGATTGACGAGCTACCCAGAGTACATCACAGCATGGGAAGTAATGAAAAAACATAAAGGAGACAGGGTTCCTGATCTTTCCATACAGGTCACGCTGCCAGACTGTCAGGCTTCACCCAATGATAAACTTAATTATGTAGAAGTCTTAACAGTTCCCAGATTTACTTTCTAAATCTTCCTTTGGAGTTTGTGCCTACAGTTCACCATTTTGGAAAGAAACATAACTCTGTTTCTGAACATACGTTACATACACAAGGATAGATACATTTGATACTCCTACCCATATATTCATTCATGTGAAGAACTTTTTTCTTCTCTTACTCAGGCTTTGAACTCAGATTTTCTTTTGTACTAACCGACTGTTTAATGGGAAGGAAGTCAGAAACACAAGGCTGAAAATTAATCCTAAATAAACCAGATTATTCATCATAAATGGATCAAACTCTTATGTGGTCTGATCACTTGTTTATCTTTGATCAAAAGTTTCCAACTGACTTTAAACATTGATCCTCCACATAACACCAGGATGAGCAAAACCAGGAGCTTCAGATGTTTTATTCTAATGTGAGATTTGGATCTCATTAATTAAATCCTGTGAAGTTGTTCAAGGCATTCTTGCCTTGGCACGTCCAATGGCATGGAGAGCAATAATTCCCCATCAAAATTTCTTAAAAGCAGTTAAATGTCATGAATAAATTACTGAGAACTTCAGTATGGAGAGAAAATGGACTGGTGCTAAAATAAAAACATAAAGACTTATTACAATTAAAATCTTCCTCACTCAGCAACATTTCTTCACAATATTTAACATGTTTATACCAAAGGGGCCAAGGTTACAATGCCATAGCAAAAGATGACCTTTACGTGTCTCTGTGAACAATAAATAAGAAGGCAAAATGCAAAACAGCACTTTCTGTATTTTATCTCTATTAGGCATTTCATTAGTGTAGCTTTCCCTTATGCCTTCAAATTCTTTGTATTTGCATATATCTGCACAGAATGCACTTTATAAAGTTTCTAAAGTTAATCTGTCCTCATTAGGTAGGAAGTAAAAAGCCAAAATGATGATACTAAGTAAAAAAAAACAAACAAAAAAAAACCACCAAAAAACCAAATCAAACCAAACCAAACAAGCAAGAAAACAAACAAACAAAAAAACCCCACAAAAATCCCCTCCCAAATAACTTCACACTCATTCTTAAAGGCATTTAAAAGATGGCTTCAGGTAGCCATTTTCACTTGCATTACTGTAATTTATTTTGTTAATAGAGTATAGCTTTCATCATGGAACCTCCTTGAAATCCTCCAGTTAGTATTCAGAGTCTTTGGTTCTCCTGTTTGCTTCTGCAGACACCAATCCTAGGGAACTTCAGCAATGAAAAAGATCAAGCATGAAGGCTCCAGTATTTGTGAGGCTTTTTCTCACAGCTTTATGACAAGCTATATCTTCCTCACAAAGCAAAAATTCTATCTGGTGTAGTAACACTACTGCATTCTGGTTTGTTTCTAAGACAGTATTTTCCACAATTTTTCTCTCTAGCAACTTAATGCAGGCTTGCAAAAATCTCAAACCATCTGGAGACTGACATCTTCTAATTTCAGTCAGACATTACAATTCTAAATGAAGACAAAAGATATTTAGTTGCTATAATTACACAGAAAGAAAAAAACAGTGTGATAGCAGAGCATTAACCAAGTAGAGGAAAGATGAGATTTTCACACAACAGAAAAACCCAGCCTGACTCGTCTGAGTTTCAATACTGAACAGTTCCTGGAAAAGTCTGTGTAAGCAGTTCAGGTGCTGTGACAGACTGCCCTTACCTTCCACCTGCTGTCCACATGCTTAAACATTTCTTGAGGCAGATAATGAAAGCCATGATCAGAGTTAATCAGACAAACCAGATTAAAATCAGTATCGTCTTAGCTCAGACTTTTTTCCTCACTCTGAAGTCCTCTTGGGTGACTCTAAGAAAGCCAAGAACCTGTCTAACTGTGTTGTGGAGAAGCAACTAATAAGATACAGAAGTTAGCTGCTTCATTCACAGTGAGAGGTATGCAAAGTACACAACTATCTTCAGGAACTGGCCCAGGATCCTATTCATGCTAGATTCTTTGCAGACTGCTGAAGCCAGGCTCCCTGTTGCTCCTCCTTTCCTTGTTCTTTGCCTTTTACAGTCCCAGATGCATGGTTTGAAATTCTGTTCAGGAGTGGACCACATTCCCCTCCTTCTCACAACTGCATGGCCACCAAGATACCTGGGCAATTGGATACATCAAAGACTGAAGCCCATGAGAGACGAAGAAAGCCCAGAATTGAGGTCTTTGAAATGAGATACAAACCTCCATCATGTCACCTGACGTAATTTTGGCTCCCATTCTTCTCTGCCAAACTGCTCTTATTCAGGGGTCTAAATACTAGGGCTACTGACAAACAAGGAAGTATTTTTTGACTATGACTTGTGGATAGTTCTGAGTGTATACTAAATTCTCTCTGGAAGTTCAGCCTCATGACTGCAAATTTCATGCATATTGACTTGAATGGGAAATGGACCCTGTCCCAACATAAAAATTATTTTTACAGACCTAGAATGAGGAACATGCAGTAATGTCCTGACTCACTGTCAATAACAGTAAAAGTCCAGCGAAGACAGAATGCATTGTCATACTTGATATTTCTGTATTCCCTTTTTCCAGTCTTATATTGTTAACAGAAATGTTTTATATATGAGCAAGTACTCTTTGAGAAGCGTTTGAAAAATGGTTAAAAGATTCAGTCTTAGGTCTTCTTTCAGAATCTAAAGCAAACATGTACTAACAAAGCCCAGACCCAGATATGTTCAGGCACCATAAAGACACATATTAAAGGAACACCACATGATATCTGCTGCTTAACCGTAATCCCAATATATAGGTCAGCATTGTTGGCACCACCCAGCACCTACACTGTAGTAAACCACTGTGCTAAAAGCATTTGCTATTGATTGTTTCTTCTAAGAAAAGGGTGTGAAAGTAGTAAGACAAATTTAGGCAACAGAAAGCTGAAGGAAATAATCTGATCAAAAAACAAAAAAGAATTCACAATGGAATATTAGCAAAGTCAAAACACAAGGTGCATAATACATCACCAGTGTGGAAATAAACAAGGAGGTTTTCCACGGTTTTTTCAAGTTTTTGGGAAACCACAACTAATTGTCAAAAAAAGAATAAATCTTGTATGAAGCAGATACAGTAAGAGACAGAAATTATGTGCTATCCTATGATGGATTTATCAGTAAGAAGCCTGGAGTCCCATTCTGCCCTTGCTGATTTCTGTGTATGGTGAGTATATGTATCCAAGAATAATTGGTCAGTAGTGCTTATGAGCAAAGACAGGATGACAGAATTGCTGAACTGAGACCTAGTATGGCCTAGTAATCTGATTCTATATCCAGTGTGAATAAAGCACTTGAATTGCTGAAGCTTCACCTAGACACATCAACCTTCACTTTCCCCTGCTCCCCACTCCCAGCAAGGATGTGGATGTTGCTATAAGTGATAGTATTGGAGGGTCCTAGAGCATTAAAAAGCTAATTTTGTGTTAGTAAATGGTGCTGGATTTACAGCTCTGGAGGATAAAATGCTTTAAAATGGGTAAATAATTCAACGTTTATATAGTGCTTTCATCCTGAAGATTTGCTACAACATGCTTATCAAACTGTACACATTTGGTGGCACTGAAATACGGCCAATTTGGTGTGCAGCCCAGTGTACAACAAAGCAAGATGAGAAGGAAGGTATTAAACTATGTACTTCAGGGAAAACTTACTCATGAAACCTTTTTTTTGGAATTGTAGTGTCTATATTGACCAGAGGAACTATGCATTTCAAAGTTTCAATCCCCAGGCTGTCACAAAGATGACTACAAAACAGGTTTGCATTTTCCCTCTCTTATTGAGCTTTCTCAGTTTATTCTAAGACAGTGTGCAAACTGCAGAACTGCCTTTACATGCCTTGTTGCTGCCAATCAGCTTTCATTTGTTCACCAGTACAAAATATCTCTAATTCTAAATTGATATTCCAGTAGGCACAGGTCATTCCTGTTCTATAGCCCATTCAATATGCAGTTTCTCAGCTCAGACTTAAAAAAAAAACATAGGAAATGAGAGTGAGTTTTGTGACTCTATGCCTAAACTAGCAAAATTTAAAGATCAAATACCTTATCATATTAATACAAAAGATTAACACAATTTGACTTACTTTGAACCTGCTGTGATACTTGCAAATTTCCCAACTGTTTGCATTTGCACATATAAATACATACAATCACGCATATTTAACATACTTACATTTTCATGAAAGATGAACACATAGACAACACAAAGTAGATGCAAGTCACAGACTGCCACAAAGACGACATGAACAATGCACAATCTAAACAGGACCAGGCTGCAGTTTACCAGAATGGTCCAAGATAAAGAACATAGAAATGAGGAGTGAAGTTAGAAGGCTGTGTAAAATGCATAGGAGTTGAAGCAGAGGGGCTCATAGCCATTCTCAGCAACATTCACTTGCAGAAATAAGTCTCCTAGTCCACACACCTCTGAATCACTTTTGCAGTAACCCACCTTTTGTTTTCTTCCCTTTCAGATCTCTGTGATACTTGCATGAAAGTTTCTCTATTTCTCCTGCATGGCCTGCATGGGGAAAGTACAAATCAGGCCTCTGAGTAAGAGTGCACATTTTTTTCTGTCTTCCTTTTATGGCCAATAAATACTTAAGTGCAAGCATGAGTGCCAGTCTAAGAAGGACCCTAGTTACAAACTCTTCTGAAATGTATTTGTTGTGGTGGGAGGAGATACGTCCATGACCATTCCTGACAGCTGAATCTCTGCATGTGTCAGTTAACATCTTGGATAATGATGAGAGAAATCATCTAGGGGTAGATCCTCAGACTATGAAAGGTTATTTATAACAATTTGATTAGCCAGGGAGCCTTCAGAGACACTACTTTATCACCCTCGAATAAACCTCCCAGTAATTCATTAAAATTAATACACATTAAAAAATCCATTTAAATTACAAGGTTGTATTAGAGATATTAAGAATTAATAGAATCATATATTTTACAAGTAAAAGATATTAATGTGGCTTTGGGGAGCTCAAACAAGATCGCAGTTATCTAATATTATCAAGAAAATTCTGTTTTTATTTGCAAACTTATGTTTTATAAGCTTGAGGAATTTCAGAAGTGTCATTACTTGGCAGCTGGCTATTTGGCATTCACACAAAATATGCTTAGCTTGAAAATTTTCTTAGCTACTTGAAAACAGTGAGGTCCAGCCATACTCCTCTGCAGAAATATGTTGTCCTAATGTGAAAGCACACACAAACAGGATATCAGGTCTACTCATCACTAATGTAGCTGTTGATGAAACCATCTGTGATCACAACACACTCCAGAAATCTTCTTCTGATGCAGCCTAGTTACAAGTAAAAAATCCTCAGACTGAATTCTCCTTGAAAACTTCCACAGGTGGGTCCTGCAGAGTGCATCATCACCAGTATTTTCAGACTCTCACAGTCAAGAGTGGATTTTTAAGGGAAAATCCACATCTACTGCTGATGTCTGAAAAATTTGGTCATCAGTGATACCATGGGCCATGCTTTTGATAAATTGAAAACTTTTTCAAGCTCTGTGACCCACAAATGGATACTGAAAGCTTAGAAATATGGCCCTGAACTGTTTTGAATGCCAATGAAAATAATTTTCCTTTGGCCAGTGCTGAGTATTATAACAAATAATAACAAAAACAAAAACAAACAAAAAAAACCCCCAACCAAGCAAAAGGTATTTTGACAAATATTTACTTAACTCTTGAAGTACACTAAACTTCACTGTATGCCTTTGCCAACCAAGGGTTATCTGGTCAAAGTATACATCACTTGAGTAGGATCTTTGATCTGCAGATTTGAGGACTGGATAGAATTACAGCCTCAGCCATGTCAGGGGCTGCCTCCAAGGTCCAACTTCCAATAGCATGATGAGGACAGCACTCTTTCAGGCACACATGAAGGTAGCTATGACACTGGCAATGCCTTTGATCTCTTCTTTCCCTCTGTGGCACATTAGGTTTTTTTTTTTTTTTTTTTTTTTNTTTGTTTTTTTTTTTTTTTTTTTTTTTTTTTTTTTGTTTGGTTTTGTTTGTTTGTTTTTTGTTTGTTTGGTTGGTTTTATTTTGTTTGTTTGTTTGTTTGTGTTTTTTGTTTGGTTTGTTTTGTTTTTTTTAGATTTGATCTTCAATCCTTTATGTGTTGGAATTGACATAAGATACTGGCCAGTTTTGTATGGGGCCGATGTTTTCTGGATCATCATGATCTGTATAGTTGTTTGATGCTTATCTGCTGATGTAGAGTACTGAACTTAAAGACTCCTTAATGTCTCCCATGACCTTCTGTTCCTACCAATTTTCATATTAATTATATTACTTTTGTCTGAATGTATTCTGAAATGTTAACATTTCTACCAAGAACACCATAGCCTATGAAATATTATGCTGTTCTAGTGATATTGTACATTAATAAGGATAGTGATATAGTACATTTAAAAGCAGGAGGAGATTTCTTTACATCAATTTGAAATACTTGTGCTTGTTAGGCAACCAGTTTATATCAAACAAAACTTGACTACTTGGAAATTGAACACTGCATTTCTTTTAGGAGTAGATCTTTGTGGATAATGTTGATTTTTTTAAAGTGCATTTTTAAATTCCACGTCTTGAGCTGAAAAGTTGAAAATTTCCCTTCATCTATCCACTACCTTAATGAATTAGTTTGAATTAAATAGTCATTATAACTTTGAAAATAGTTTTAGTCAAGTTGTGTTTATTCCTCAACAGAAACAAAGTTTTCAATACAAACCACGTGCTCCAATGCAGCACTATCTTCATGTTTTCACATGTGGTAACTGCAAAAGTATCTAATAACTTTCATGAAACCTATTTCAAGTGATTAGGTCTCTAGCTATTCCGTCAATCAGTATGGCAGTACCCAAGTTTATGACACCAGCACTGATGGCAATAATATGCAAAATTGACAAAGTACTTTGATCTTCTGCATTGTTATTAAAAAATGTAAATGTCCAATTTGCACAAAGAATATAAGCAGCAATAGCTTATAATTAGTTTTGCCTCAAACTGTTCACCTTTTATGCAATTGTAATGACAACTAATTTGGCATCAAGGCAGCATAAACATTTTCCTTTTTGGAGAACACCATATGGATTTTATATTCTCAGAAGACAAGGCAATGGCAAGAAGTATATCTCCAAGGTCACATGCACTTCCATAAACTTTACATTGTAGTGTTTCAGAGGAATTCATAAAAAAGCCCAGATAATTAAATAAAGCAAATGAATCCATAAATGAAACATTAAGTGCATACAAGTGGATCAGCTTTGTCAGATGCCAAGCAATTTCCATCATAAACAAATGATCAGTTTCAAAAATCATATCAATTTGCAACGAAGATGTTGAAATTAAAATCCAGAGGAGTAAAACAAGTGTTTTCTCTGCACTCTTGATTTACTTCTAGTCAACAACAACAAAAACAACTACAACAACAATAGAAGAAAAATATTTGGCACTTTAAGAAACTACCCTACATTAGATGTTACACCACCAAAAGGGCTCTCCAGATGGCAGAAACTATCGCTTACACTCTTTTTCACCAAAACATAGACAGTCACTTGGAAAAGAAAGGACAGAGAATACCTGGAGTCACTTATTTTCTTATTTTATCCTCCTCCTCCCAGAACCAAAATTTTGGTCAAAATTAGAGCAGGAAATTTCTTCTACTCAGGTAAAACAACATTCAGAGGAGAATTTGAGTACCAAAAGAGACAAATTTTTTGACCACAAAGGCAGAAGTAATAGAAATGACAATGAGCATAAGATCAACTAATGACTAAAAAAATTTCTGTGACAAAAATCTAAGAAAAACAGAAGATTATAAAATTAGGTGGATTTGTAAAATCTAAGTGATTCATGTAATGTGGGCACAAAAATTGGAAGAGAAATCTTTGTCTAGCTCTGGTGAAGGAAATATTAAAGGTAGTCTACAAGGCACTGGCTGCATCCAACCATAAATATTGCATATAGTCCTGGCCAGTCATGCCCTCAAAAGTCAAACTGAAAGTGACTCCTACACCCCTAATTTTGTTATACATGTATAATAAATGGAGATATAGATAGATAGATAGATAGATAGATAGATAGATAGATACATACATACATACATACATACATACATACATACATACATAAAAAGAATAATATGGTCAAGTACTATATCCAGTGGTTTTGACAGGATTGTACATAGCTATCATTTTTTTGAATTATACTGATTTTTTTCTCTTTGTTCTATTTCCTCCCATGATTTACCTCAACTCATTATGGTTCTGTAATTTTTTGGAGATATATGATCCTCTGTGTACCAGAACAAAACAGAATGCCTTAACAAGAAAACCAGTTCTATGGGCAGAATCTGATACCAGACAAATTAGGTACATCCAGATCAGGAACATCCAAATTACAGGTGTGGAGCAGAGTTAAAAAAAGCTTCCTGTATTAGAATATCACTCTGCATTCATGTGCAATTCAATAATGTACAATTCATATACAATTCAAGTGCTTTGTCACATGTAGAATCAGGCAGACAACGAAGCATCTACTTGCACGCTTATTTATGAATGCTTTCCAGTGCTAGCTCAGAAAATATACCTACCATGACTTAAGCATTTGTTTTAAGTTAGAAGAGGGATTTCTACTCTTTTAAGCTCTGAAGAACTTACACTGTGATACAGGGAAGAACACCAAGAATGCATCCACCAGGATATCTACCCAGAGGAACACAGCTTGCAATAGAAACCTATCTGGTATTTAAAGGTCAAGAAAAGTAAACCCTGGTTTTCCACAAATTCTTTGCTGAATCTGTTAAATTAAAAAAATAAAAAAATAAAAGAGAGAGAGAGAATGACAGAAAACCCAATGATTTCCATGAGGGCATCTGTGAAACTCAAACAATCCTTGCCTGGAGAGGTGCAGCCCCTTGAGTAAAGATAAAGAATGTTATCCCTATGACTAAAGGTTTATTAACAGAGACATTATTCCTGTTTCTTGAAACTGTTTTCAACCTCTTATTCTACTTATTTGAAGAAAGACCACTATCTTTAAAACTTGAATTTGAAAATAATGTCTCTGGGAAGACAATCAACAGTATCAACTTCCACAGATATCCATGTATCTGTTCCTGTCAGAGACATCTCCTTGGTGTGGATATTCTTATATATGACTCTTCAAAGACACTGACTGGAGTCCTTCAATGAAACAAATCATCTCATGATGCTGTGTGCTGCCAAATGTAGGAACTAGGAGAAAATAATATCATGACCAGTGTTAAAAAAAAATAAAAATATTTGCAAAGCCCTAAGTAATAAAAGCGCTACTAAATTTAAAAAAAAAATTAAAAAAATTAATAATTAAAAACAAAACAAAATGTCATATCAAGAATAAATTCTAAACAACCCACAGAGAAAAACAGAATAAAAAAATTGATAGGAAGGACACGTGAATAAAAAAACCCATAATCTATATAGAGTAATTGCAACCAGTGTTTACTATTTTTTGTCTTAAGTTACTTTGTTGAGGAGAATACATCAAACTTCTAATGTGCATGTAAGAAGAGAAGAGCACCCTTTAAAACTTAGATTCAGGAAAAACATACATGACTGAAAAGAACACTGAATACATTGGTACAACTATCTTAGTCAGAATTACATTATTTCCAGTGGTAGTTAATGGCATTAAAATATTTCAGAATTCTAATCCTGGGAGATTTGAAGTATTAGCTAAAATGCATTCATTAAACAAATCACTGATGGTGGATAGACACCCTGGGGAAAAACAAATCTGATACAAATGAACTTGGTCCCCAGATTAAATATGTATATACCTATGAGATTCTGCTTCTGCCCAGTGCTACTTTCATAATGTGAATTATGCCCTGGAAAAGGTGCAACAGACACCATAAACACACATAACTTTAAAAATTTAATCAAGAAATTAACAAGTGCAGTTATAAACTTAGATCTTTGGTAATATGTACTGCCTTTTTTGTGGTGGTTTTTTGTTTGTTTGTTTGTTTTCTTTTTAATGATACATGGAAGTGATCATAGATAAAAAGTTTATTTGTTCAAGCTGCCATTCATAGCTATCCTGGTCTAAATATTATGTATGCCAGAGAGAACCATCCCCTTCTCCACATATCTATGTAGACACAAATTGGCTTAGGGCACCAAGGACAAATCTGTCCTTCAGCTTGTGTTGATGCTTCACTGAAATGACTTTTACAGTAAAATGGAGAAAAAGTGCAATACAGCATATTACAGATAAACCATGAAAACCTGGGAATTGGCCTTTCAGAAAAATAAGAAGACTTCCATTCTGTAAGCAATCATAATATTTTCTAAAACCAAAATTTAATCAGAACTTAATCTATC
Source organism: Formicarius rufipectus (assembly GCA_013399695.1). Classification (NCBI taxonomy): domain Eukaryota; kingdom Metazoa; phylum Chordata; class Aves; order Passeriformes; family Formicariidae; genus Formicarius; species Formicarius rufipectus. The sequence goes on along the minus strand of VXAU01000819.1, from coordinate 164,659 downwards.
TGACAGGACTAGAAAAAAAAGACAAAGAAAGTAGTGGTGCAGGAGGGATGCATCTTGCACAGGGTAAATCTACATAACCCACTTAGTGCACTAGAACCATGCTGTTCACTTCTCAGCAATAGAAGTGCATTACATTATATCTGTATTACAGTCATATGTGATATGAACTTATCTGCATCTTGAAATGCACTTGAAATGCTTTCTCCTGAGGAGGAACCAAGGATCAGGGTAATATGCCAGGGTAGCTATCTCCCACATACTGTGTGGGCACAAGATGCCTTCCTCAGGAGAAAAACACATCCTCTCAAAGGTCTTCCAGCAGTGCACTCAATACATATGCATGAATTTCTATTAGTAACAGCATGCCCAATGTCATCTGGGATGGCTGTACAAAAATCTACTTTGCATCATCTGCTGGATGTAGATTCATTTTACATACTTAGGACTAGCAACCAGAATCACATTCGTTGCCAGAAAACAACAAAAAACAGATATATACTCCTAGAACAGTCAGAACATGACAAATCAACATGTTATCCTTCTTTCTTCATGCTGCACCAATCATTATTAGAGACACAATGTACAGACACTGGTATGATGTGATATAGGACGTGCAGGCCTGCATCAACCAGCAAGATAGACACATTACATAACTTATGGCAATCATTTCCTAAAAGTAAACATTACTTTTGTTAACAATTATTTTGATCACTAACCATAATTGCTCTGAGATTTGGTGCTGTGATAAATCAGATCTCACCACAATGGTATAATTAGCACTAATCTTTCTGTGAATCTTTTGAGTGACAGATGATCAATTTCATTAACTCCTCTTCATTTGCACTTGTACTCTTCTTCATCCAGGCATTAATGAATAACTGTCTTTTTCATCTCATAACAAATCCCAATTTACTGACTTGATTTCTAGCTGATATGATTTCCTGTCACACAATTCTCTTTTTGAAATTGACCCAGCCAGCAGACTTTATCAATGGTCATAGAACTCCAAACAATTCTCTATAAGACCTAGTTTTAAGTGTCTTTTAAAAAAAAAAAATTAAATTTAAAGAAAAAAAAAACCTATCAAAAACCCCAAAACAAACAAAAAAACCCAACCAACTAAACAAACAAAACCAACCAACCAACCAAACAAACAAAAAACCTCTTGCACTCTACCTCCAAAATATGGATTTTTTTTTATATTGAAGGTGAACATTCCTTGATAAGCTTACCAGGGCTTTCTTTGATGTCTTGGGTAAAAACTAGTCTATATACTAAACTTGCAATCTAAGTAAAACACTCACCCTCTCCATCAGATTCCTGACTCTTTTTCTTTTACCTGCTTTATTTTGGATACTAACTGCAAATCTATACTATTATCCTATTATATCCATTAACTATAATCTTTCATTCATCATCTTATGAAGTAATGAATTTTTTATCACTCATGTACCTCATATTACTGGAAAATCTACTGTTCATCTTGAAAGATTCTATAAATCTTTCCACCATATTTTAATTTCTCTCTGTGTTGAATAAATGAGGTGGTATTGTGCATCCTCACTTTAATTAATGTTGTTTTCACTTAGATAACTTAAACTAAGTTTTCTCGTTTCTTTAGACTCATTTTTAGATCTAATTACTTTTATTAATCTGTATGTAAAGAAATCTTTTGAATGAGAGATGGCTGTTTATTTTAGAAAAAATGTCATTTTTTTTCCCTCATAACTATGGATTTCTCTTAACATTTTAAACACATTATTATTTTTGTTGCAAAAACATCACATAGTAAACAAGGAGCTGAGTGGAAAGAGAACAAGTGTTTAGATTATCAGAAAGAAAATTATTTAATTACTATGAATAAAGGACTTCGTGACACAAAGACGTACAAGTGATGAAGCAAAAAATGTTGACTGTGCAACTGATTATAACTATAGGAAGATGAGAGTTATGAACAACCAGAAAACCTTGTATAGGCACTTTGAAGGGCTTAATCCTACTATCATATATATGGGTAACCATCACTGACTATAAAAATCAGCTAAAGATGCAGAGCTTTCAAACACATCTTTTCTTCAGAACATCTCCCACTCTGCAGATTGAATATCTGTAGACAAGAGTAAATTTATTCATCTTTCTTAAAGATAACTTAAATCTAAAAAATCCCCAAAAAAACGGTACTCTTCTTTTCTGGACAGCAGGTGGAACTACCATTATCAGAAAAGGTTTTAAAACATATTTAGAACTTCTCAACATAGGTAGATTCAGGTACCTCACAGTTTGAATTTGCAGTGATGTAGCAAAAAACTCAAGCTGTTTAGTTAAGCACGTGGACAAGACAGATGTTTTTGAGGTCACTAAAGATGTTTATGATAACAGAAACAACATTTCACACAAATAAAGCAGTGTTGAAACCTTAGGAAGAGATTCTTTACTCTGAAACCTTTGACATCTGGTTATGTTTTTTATTTCTGTTTCACCTGTAAACTTTGACTGGAATTTCCTGTACTAATCCATCTAACTCTGGACACTACCACCCCATCCAAAAAAAAGCCTTTCAAAAGAAAACCAACAGGATCAATATCAGCACAAATCCAGTTTTATATAAATATTTTGCTCCTATACTTGAAAAGCATATTTCTCTCAGGAGATTTTTCTTTACTAAGTGTTGAAGGTGGAAAATATACCAGGGATTAAATACATCAGCCATCCCCATGAGAAAGGCAACCTGTAGACCCTGGACTGTAACATTTCATCTGGGATTTGACACCACATGAAGACAACCATTTTCTGATTTGCTTGATTGCTTAGTGATTTCCTCCTTGGATAGAAAATGTGATGGCTTTTAGCTGGATTTTATGCTGTCCTGCATAGAGATATACCAAAACCAGACTTTATTATTAGCTTTAGTATCCATGATTGATGTTGTGTGTAAATAAAAGTTAGTATTTCATAATATTAAAGAAAAGGACCGTGTGAAGCTAATATCTTCACTTATCTACTGGAAAGCTGACCTGAAAGATCACATTCTTCAGCATCCTTCTGACAGAGTAGCTACACTGATGTAATCAGACAACTAGTGTTAAAAAAGGGAAAAGTTCACCATCAACACAATTTTTCATAACTTTCCTTGTGTCCCCCAGGAATCAATATCTTAGGGGCATGGGGCGGGGAGGATGAGGGTTGTTTTTTTAAAATAATTTGCTCTTTTCACTATTTTTCCTACTGCTTTTTATTTAAGTCCTCTTTGAATAGAATGCAAATAAAGTGACATTCAAGTTTATGCATAGTAGTACTTTTCAATATATAGTAGTTGAGAGGCTTTTAAACTAGAAAAAAACCAGCAAAAATAGAAAGTACTAAATGCTCTTTTGCGAAGAAACTTTCTATAACACAGTATTTTGGTCTTTATTTTTAAATCTGAAATATGGTGGGGTTTGTGTGGGTTTTTGTTTGCTTGTTTTTGTTTTGTTGTGGGTTTTTTGTTTGTTTTTTTGGTGTGTTTTTGTTTGTTTGTTTGTTTTTGTGGTTTTCTTTTGTTTGGGTTTTTTATTTGTTTGTTTTTGTTTGGTTTTTTGTTTGTGGGTTTTGTTTTGTTTTGTTTTGTTTTGCTAGCTGCCTAATGCTTTACAACCTAATTCCTTCCAAAGTGCATATACCATTTCCCTGCTTCAAGTGTCTCTGCATTGATAGAAGAAGACATAGTTTCAAAAGGTAACAGAAAGTCTTTGCTAACAGAACTGTAGCTCTCTCCTTTGTGGTATTATTCAGCTTTCTCAGTGGTTTGCAGTTGGAGAGAGCTAAAGATAACTATATGACCCCGTGCATGTCTGAAGGTTTGGACCCGGCTACGCTGCTGCTGTTAGAGCTCACTGTGTGGGAGGTGAAGTTTTCTTTACAGTTCTGTCCGGCTCTCCTTTCTGAAGCTTGCATTGAAGGTACATTTTCCCAGTTTTAACTTAATCACCATTCGGCAAATGCAACCTGACCAGTTTTGCAGCATGTGGGAGCCAGCATGTGTACCTTATCTTGTCTTTCTATCACATACAAGGAGAATATTTTTAGCCTTCAGCACCTAATTAAAAAAGGTGAGGCTGACATCTCCTTCCATGCCTGTGCTAGTGACACAGAGCATTGCAAATGACTCTCTGCTGGGCAAAGGGAAGGTGAGCTTTGTCTAGCTTTGTGCTTCAATTACAGTCCCATGCTGGCAGCCAATTTATTCCAGCTGCCAAAGTCCTTGTTTTCCTACATCCAGTCACTGGTTACTGAGACCATAAGCTCTGCTGATCTATGGCAAAGAGCAACATGAAGGAGAATCTTGCCTTCAGCGGAATGAAAGAAGTTAGACCATGGTGAGATGGAACAGGACTTTAATTACCACCCCAGTGCCCATGGAGTTTAAGAGACCTTTTGAACTCTAACACTGCTGCATAATTCTGGCATTTGGTCACTTCAAAATTTTGGGATTAACCAACATTGTCTTTGTTCAATAAATAGGTTTGCTTTAATTTCCACTCCCAACTGCACAAATTGAGAGATTTCGCTTGATTTCTATAAACTGTACTCTGCAGATTATCTTTGTTCCAATATCTAATTAAATCTTTTTTATTATTATATTATCTCTCACTTTCTTAATATACCCAAAGATTTTACCACATGGAAATAATAGATTATTAATAATTACTAGTAATTATTTTTAAAATTATTTGAAATGGTTTAGATCTAAACTTAGGTTAGAAAATTGTAGCACATTGACTTTAGAAATGGGATTAGATTTGCACTGTTAACAGTGGCATAGAATACTAAAAAATGTATATTTTATTAGCATAATATTTTGTAATTTGAAAGTGCTTTTTTCTGTAGAACTGCTTTAATGGAGCTGCTTATGGGTACCGCGTTGCTACACAACCTGAAGTATATAATTTGCTTGCTTTAGAAAAAGTGCCCTTGTTCTTCTAGGTCAAGGAGGTATAATACCAATTAAAGTACTAAGAGAAGGCAACATAGTCTATTAGACAGTTGCATTCATCTTTTAAAAGGAAGAAAAAATAATATCTTAAAAGAACCGCACAATCAAATAGTAAGGAAAATTTTAAAAAAGGTCTAAGCAAGAGAAGAAAGATATTACAACCAGGTTTCTTTGTTTGTTTGTTTGGTTTGGTTTTTATTTTTGTTTGTTTGTTTGCTTTGTTTTTGTTTTGTTTTGTTTTTCTTTTACCTTTATGTTTAAGACCCTTTAATATTACAGGGAATTATATGCAAGTGGATTAAAAAAAAAAATAGAAGAAGAAATTCTGTGAGCATGTTTTCAAAGAGATGGAAACAAGCAGGAAATAGATAAGGCCAGTTATGGTGAGAAAAGAGAGCCTCTTTTCACAAATATGAGAGGTGAGACAGTAACAACTGAAAGTTAAAAAGTAACTGGAGTAGCAGTAGTAATACTTGAAGCCACAGCTAAAAGAACAATTAGATTTTTACTGTTAAAAATACAGATAAGTATGAAAGATACAGTCTGCACAAATAGGTGGGGTTTTTCAAACAGTTTTCTTACTGAGACCTCAAATACAGGAGAGAAGCTTGATTCTTAAAAGCATCTCCATTAGTAAAAATAAACTGCCTTTGGCCCCTATATGTCAGTATTTTGCATTATCAGTCAGATTCATCAGGAAAGAGAGAATACTAAAGAAAAATACCAGATTGATCAGCTCTTCTAGAGAGACATCTTTTCTGACCGAGACATCTGGACTCCCTCTATAGCCCAAAGAAAGCAACAGGAATCTCTATGGGGAAATTTATTTAATCCAAAAAATTGACATCTGAAACATGGAGTTGAATTGCCCTCTGAAATCTCTGGTCTTCTTGAAAATTAGAGGACTATGTTCAGGTTCTTGGTAAAGGTCAGATGAATGAATCCTATCTGGAAGGTTCTCGTAGAAGACCTAAGACTGCTGTTCCACTTAGGCCTATTAGCTGAATTACCCTGAAGGAACTAAGACTTGAACATTAACAAAACAAAGCGAGATATAAAAGTTAAAAAGCACTGCTTATCATATTAGCTAAACTAAAATTGATACAGTGCAGAGAGCAACAATACAGCAGGAAATATGAACAAAGAAACTAATCATTTTACTGGCATCAGAAGTTCAGTGACCACTTCTTTCATTACAAAATATTTTTCTCATAAAACCTTCCTGAAACTTGTATGGAAAATTATTATCTCTCAAATTAACAAAAAAAGTCTTTTAGTTATGCTCAATAAGAATAAATTATTGCTTTCTTAAAATTGGACCCCACTGTACTAGTTTTTGTGATTATTTTATTTTCCTGTTTATTATATTTAACAGAAGTATTTAAGTTGATACTAGGTAAATTGTGTTAAGCTAACAGACTAAGAAGATTCAAGTAGATGCCATATCAAACAAGAGCGGAATCTGGCCAGCAGTAGCAAGGATTTTTCCAAAAACTAACTCATTAAATTCATTTTTGTACATACATGTACATATCCATGGCTTCTGCCCTGGATGTGCATTAAGTACTCTGAAATGGTAGTTGCAGAGGTGGTGTCTACTCGATCCTTATAAAGTGCTGGGCCAAATGCAACAGAGACAGGAGGACTCCTAGCAAAGATCCTACAAGCATCCTAACTTCCCAAGTCAAGAAGGGAGCACTTTGCTTCCCAGAGTGAAAGGTATATTGGAAGAGTGCAGTGCCTGCAGCTGGGATTTCCCATCTTCAGCACCTCTTCAAGAACAGAGCAGCCAGGAGCTGCCAAGCCAGCTGTTTGGTGGGTACCTACTCCCCAGGCTATCTAGTTTCCTCTTTGTAGTCAGTATCACCTTCAGCAGAAAGGTGCAACAGGTTGTTAAGAAGTACTACAGCACAAACTTAGTATAAATAACAAGAAAGTTGCTCCCCCTTGGTAAAACACTTTGGATGGCAAGAATTCAGACACAAGCATCCCTGGTGCTAATCTCATTCACAAGATAAAGTAGGCAAGAAACAAAGGAAAGGAAACCTGGCCTACTTCCCCAAATAAAAAACCCATACCAAACACTCAAAGCTCCTGTAGCTGCTTCATTTTGCAGTCATTATAGCAAAAAGGAACACAGCTCTGCTTAGTTCATTGGAAGCAGAAAATCAATCCATGATTTTTTTAAAAATACTCCTTTAAAGTTCTGGAAAGGAGAGAAATTTTTACATTTCAAGTGTGTGGTGCATGCTTATCACTGAAAGGATTATAAAAAAACCCATGCAGTTTCCATTAGTTCAAATTTGTTTGATCTGAAAGCATTTATAGGAACTATATTTCAGTTGAATTTGCAGCATACTACTAGAACCCTAAGTAGTCAGAACACCCACAAGAATATAATTGCAATAATTACTTTATTCAGCCTTTCCAGATATATTTTTTTAACAAATCAACAGTTTAAATTGTTCCTAAATGCTTTTCTATACTACTTTAGAATGGAAGAACCAAGTATTTAGTTCAGTGAAATTTTATTTGTGACTACACTTTGAAACATTCATCTGCTTTCAATGTATGGTCCAGGAGATCATCTACCATTCAGTCTTGAATATTTTCATTTTGGGCATATTAAGGTAAGTAAAATTCATGTAACTCTTCTTTATGGCATAAAATATGATGCAGCTTGAAGCATAATAGAGGTAATGATCAATATACACTTTTTTTTAAAAGAAGTTTAGGTCTTCAAAGGGACTACTTGTGTTCTTTATTTATGTGACTCTAGACTACTTTTCTATGTTCAGCTTTTAATTACACAGATCATATTCACTTTCACATAATATATTCTTTTCCTGTTCAGAAAATAAGAGATACGTAAAAACAAAAGTTGTTTTATTCAGAGGTTTATTTTTCAATAGAAGGGCCTCTTTCATTGCTATTTGGAGAACACTCATATGCATTATACTTCTATTGTTGTTCATCTACTTATCTAGACAGTTATTTATAGGAACTGTATTCCTCTTCACAATAATCAGATATAAGACATATTAAATGTCATGAATATTCATAAGTTTTCAACGCCACTATAAATAGCAAGCCAGCAACCTGCCTTCATGAAGGAAAGGAGATTTTAAATATAGATTATTAAGAAGAATATATGACTGGTTCATTACTTATTTGGATCTGCATCTACATCCATTTAGAACAAACCATATAAATACTAATTTAAAAACCTAGTATCATCAAAAAGAAAAAGAAAAAAAAAAGAAACAAAAAAGAAACCTTTAAACTTGAGCTCTTAACCAGTGTAACAGGCCACATTTTTAAAAGAAGAATATCTGAAAACTGGGATCCTGAATCAGATCCTAATCATGGACCAATATGACACATTCAACAAAAAATACTTCCATATATACTTGTTAAGGATCGTACTGTGATCACTACCTGCAAAAGTTTCTTGCACTGTTGAAAATTTTAATCCTTTAGTTAAATGAGTTGTTTTTATTATATTAATATTACTAAAACTACAAAACAACATTACATATCTTTCTCAGAGGCTATTACAAATAAAGAAACCACAGTGAGCTTGAGAGACAGGTTTTATTCCATTGACTTTCACCCTTTACATTCATGTGCAGTCTCATCACTACGGCAGTCTTAAGACTGATTGGCTCTACTGGTTTTCCTGTGACTTCTTTGTCCTCAGACTTTGTCATAAACGAGCAAAACAAATTAGGCACTGCCAGTTCTCTGAAATATGCCAGTTAAATTGCTAATTTCCCCACTAAATTTTTTTCTTTAAAATAATGGCCTAGAACAGAAACACTCTGCTAGTGAGATATCATAGTTTTGATGATTTTTCCTTTATTCTATTTAATATGAATTTGAGCATATCATACTAGGCCAGGCTCAGGGGAAAATTTAAATCTTTTATAGGATGGTTGTCTCAAATAATAGCAGTCCTGGCAACATGTTTTTCATTCTTTGCTGTAATAAGCAACCATGCTCTACAAAATATCTGTTTTGCTTGTCATCTGCTAAACCACAAGATCAATCTTAAAAATCATGTGGAAAACATACTGAAAGGTATTAAAACCAGAGATATCTTTGGCATATTAGACCTCAGAAGTATTTTAACTTTCTTTTCAAGGTTTTTTTAACCATTGAGTAAAGCCACGCAGAACACAATCTGGTGTTAGTCCAAAACTGTCTTCTTCCAAAAATTCTTCTACTGATTAGACTAAACCTCGGCAAGTTGTTCATCACCTTCAGGGTCTGTATTGCAACATACTGATGTACATACTTCATTAACTCTAAGCCTGCAGGTCCTGTATTGTGTTTAGAGGCTGATCTCCAAGTAATTTAGGTATTTGCTCGTTATAGTTTTCATTAATACTAGTGAAAATAATCACACACTTTATGTAAACCTCAAAGCAACAGTTAGGCCACTTCTGTTTCTATGAAAATAGTAATAGGAATTTTCTAGAAGAGTGTCTGGAAATTCAGCGACTTTTCTAAGAGTATGCTGCAAATAACTTAGTTTTTATTTCTAGAAAACAGGAACAATGGTTTTGAAAATACATACACAGTTCAACACTGTACACTGTTCTTAACTGTATAAAATGCGTTTTATAAGATGTGGTCTAGTTACTTCTGCAGAACAATAATGTCAGCCCCAAGATGTCATAGCAAAATTAAGCAAAGGGCATTTTAGTACATGGTGGTCTTGAGAAACATGCTGCAGAACCTATTCAAAATTTCAATTAGATAAAAGTTAAATTGAGGCTGCCACCAGAAGAAAAATTAAGAACCTGAATTTTAGTTAATGTTTGACTATGTCAAATATTGTAAACCACTTTTAAAAGATCTAAATTGGAGAAAAATTGATGCCACACACCTGTTCAATTGATTTGTTGTGGTAGATTCAGCTAAAGTATTTCAGATTTTTCCCTACACTAAAAGTGTAACTACAGCAAAACACTAAGAAATCAGTTTCAATGAAAAATTGTGTGGAATGGGTGTTTTGTAGGTAGCATGTTTACTGTAGAAGGCCATATTAATCTTTAGCTCAACAGAAAGAACAAAAGTTTTTTGATTATGATAGGAGGCAAAAAGAGATGCCTTGGTTTAATTTCATTTTCTTATTAGGGTCTTTCTTTAATATGTAGTAATTATATGGTGAATCTTAATCAGCTTTTGCTTAAAACTTCTGTTACTTAATGGGGAGAAAAACTGTACAACTGATAATTTAAGCAGGTATAGATAATTCAGCTGCCTCAGATATGCACTTCAAATGCATTTCCATGCAAGTGACCATAAGCAATAGGCATAGCTGCAAGGCTGCAAGATTTCTCCTCACTTCATTCATGCTCTCACTAATAAGACTGTGGCAGGTGATAAATAAATGGGAGCAACATTTCTCTGACTGTACAGAGTCCTGAATGGGATTATGGCATTAAATATAGATGTAGGGAAAAGATAAAAGTTGGAAGAACTGAGGGCAGTCAGATCAATCCATGGAAAAAACCTCTATCATTGCTGCTCATGGGTTGGGCATCCAGACATGCCCCCTAACTATTAGCGTATCTGTAGTTGTGGAAGAACTCTTATTCAAGAAAAAAAATTGATCTGGAAGTTAGAATTAAAGGAAATGTTCTTTCTTATAATCTATGGAAATGGAATGAAGAAGAGTTTAAAAAAAAAGCAGGGGGAAAGATGGTGGCACAAAGGTCTATATTCAATGATGTTGCAATTCAGGGTTTGGCCAGCAGTTTACATCTATATGTATAAAGTAAAGAGAGATGACCCAGTCTGTGACAAAATAATGCAGAATATCTTCAAGACATCATATTTATTTTTGAGATCAGGTTGGCATTTGTATAAAAAAGAAGTCAATCAGATATCAAGATGGATGTGCAAAAAGACAACTGCAAATGAAGCCTCATATGGAATCATAACTGTGGTTTAAGCATTTTCTGAATGGCAAAAATGCCTTCTCTGTCATAAGAATTACAGTAATATGTTGAGATGTAGATAATCCTTGAGATGCCAAACATCCAGAACAGACAGACTGTGACTTAGCTTCAACTTTCCTGAGAAGTGTTAACAAAATCTCTGACATGTCAAACATCTAAGTGGTCCATTTATGGATTGTTTGTCCAGAATTAGTAAGAACTAACCCTAAGTGAACATACATGCTCACAATAAATTCTCTCTGTAAATGTTCTAGTGAGGAGAATGCTAAATAAATTCAATTTTGTGCTTGGTTACTATCAATAATACTCTTTATGGCACTGAACAACACTAACTAATTAATGCAGACAATACCCTTGATGGAACAGTTAAGGATTTCCCCATGGCACAGGAAAAAAAAACAAAAACAAAACCAATATAGACTGTTTGTTTACTGATAGTAATGGAAGACTGGACAAACTAGATAAAATTAACAACATCAATAAATTAGTGGTTAATTTTTTTTTTTGTTATTTATTCTGATTTTGTACCTATGAAGCTACTTGGTAGTCTCTTGGGTACTGACTTCATTGTACCTAAGATGCTAAGTAGAGAGCTCAAAATTACATCTCAGTTATAGTAAGGCAAAAAAAGAAGATGTTTCTTCTCGTCCTGTTTCAGTGCACGTTGATTTTTGTAACTGTTCAAGCAAACAAGAAGAAGGTAGAGCAACACTATCTGTAAAAACACATTCAAGAAATACTATTACAGGAACAGGAGCTCCAGAATAATTGCAAAAGGGCAATTTTTTCCCCTCTAATAGTTACTAGTCATTTTGATATGGTAAATTATGAAATAATTCTTTTAAGACTGTAAAGGTCTTTTATACTTTGAACTTCTTCAGAACTTGTAATATATTTGTAGAAGTTACAGATATTAAATTTAAATAAAAATTATGAACACTTATGCAAAGATGTATGGCATATTTTTTAGTCTCTGAACCACACTCTTGAATGACAGAAGAAACATATGTAGGAAAAAAGGATCTGCGTGCCAGAAATCTTGTCTGACTCCCTCCTCCATCTGTATCCGTTGCTCTAATAAAATATAGATTCCTTACAGGCATTTTTCTACTTACATCATTAAACAATCACTGTTATATAGTCATTACTCATTCCATAAAAAGCCATTAACACATACACATTTTACTTTTAAATGTTTGTCAGATGTTTAATTATTGTTTTCCTGATTAACAAAAACATTTCTCAGAAAGGAAATACTTTTTGAGTTCTTAATACAGAATATAAAAGAAAATATCCCCTAAGCCCAAATTTTTTAGGAAAGATCTGGAGGAAGCATAATTCATGCAGCTTAGTGTGAATTCTCTGGCTTTAACTGGCTGCCTATATTTGAAAACTGCTTCTTCATTTATTTTTGTTTTTGGCTTTGACAAAATGACTGCTTTATATTTGTTAGCAGTTTCAGTATTTATGATTTATCATACTGCTAGATGCACATCCATAATTTATTAACAGTGCTATTTAAGTGTTATGAAACTTCAGGAGGTATCTAGATGGTCCACAAAAAACACATAATAAAAACACCACACATAAATACACATGGTTGCTCAAAGCAAAATACAGGTAAATTCTGTCATCAGGCTATGTCCTTATATGTTAGCATTGGTACAGAGATAGGAGAGGAAACTTTGACTGTGCAAGGAAAGGCATACTGTGCAAGCACCAAGGAAATACCATTCTGTTGCACCAGAGACTGGGAAATGAAATGATTGCATCTGTATCAATCAAGCAGTGTCACAGAAATGAAATCATGGTAATGGGACTGTTATCACAGGATCAATGCTGCCTGTTTTGAAATGTCTTCTGATTCACCTTGTGGCCTCAGCATTTATGTGGCAGCAAAAAGCCATTATCTGTTCTATTTCAGTGACATTTACTCTTTCTCCTCATCTGTTCAGATGTCCATTCTTTGATGGCTCTAGTATATCATGCTTTTCATACTCTGGCAGGTATGTATGCTACCGTTTTCAGCCACTTTGATGTTTTGGGTGAGAGAGGCTTTTTCTCTCATCTCAAAACTTCATCAGAGTTAAAATTCTGTTGGTGTAATTACATGACTGCATTTTCTTTATCCAATTGGAGGATCCATGAAGTCATAATAGTGCAGTGCCACCTCTGGATCAGGTACAAAAGCTTTCTCATCACAAAAACTTTCCCCAAATAAATTATGAACCAAAATTTAAGTAAGTGGCAAAAGCAGTAGTCTAGTTGTAAGAGCAGTTGCTGAAAAGTACAAATTGTCTCACTCAGAATTTCCACTTGCTCACAGATTTCACTGCAACTCTGTTACTTCACTAGGATCATAGGGTTGTGCTACGAAAAAAACAAAACCAAAGTACAGCTATCACAGACAGGGAGCAACTCTCCATGAAAATCAGGGAGTGTTCATGTATTACTTGTGAAGGAAGCAAGACATCTGAGGAAAGTTGTGTATGCCAGCTCATAACTAGCCTTTTACTGTAATCTTCAAGGATAACGTAGAGATTAAGTATAGGTTTGGAGTTCCTTAGATTTTTTTTTTCCTTATTGAAACAGAAGGAGCATGCATATTTCATTGCAGCTTGTCAGAGTACAGTGATGTACTAATCTCTGAAGCCCCAGAGAAGCTGGATATGAATCTTCAGTTGTTGTTATAGTTATTACTGTTTAAGTATAGATCAATGTTAAAGCATTAATATCTTCCAAAGAGTTAACTTGAAAGACAATACAACTCTCAAATATACAAAATAGTAATTTAACTATAGCTAAATGACTGTTTTACTAGTATAACTACAAGTAGTAATACTAATTTTAATTTATGCAATTACAGGTGATTTATAGTGAATGGAGATATTTTGTATACTTTACAAATTTTTTCTGACACTGGCAAATTGGTTCTATGATTTTTATTATTTATATTCAAAAGGCTAAGTCTCTGGAGGGGGAAAAAAAAAGACATAGTAAAAGAGGGTGGCAATTTACTCAGCGGAAGTCTAAAACACCAGGTGCAGCAGAGAGACCAACAGCTTTCAGATTTTTAGCGCATTTTCATTGCAAAAAGAGGCCTCCAATCAGCACAAAAACTTGTCCCGTCATTGAGTATGACAGCAGTCACACAGTTGCTGCTGCAGGGAAAGAACTGAGCAAGGCAAGCTGTCACGGGGTGTTAGAGCTGTTCCAACTGCCAGACACCTCAACGGTAACCCTGTAACCACAAAATGAAATGGCCCCTCTATGATACAATGTATATAAATTCAAATTCAATTCACTAATCATATTAATCAAACAGTTGCCATACCAATAAAACATGAGTGAGGCTAATGTGTACAGCACAGGATATGCATGCCAGAATTAGAGTTGTCAGCATAGAGACTTGGTTTGCCTGCTGCTTGTATACTGTATTACAGAGCCACTACTAGTGCAATCCTAATATGATGCAAGAGAATGCCAAATCAGCATAACTGAGAGAATGGATTGTGAAATGATACCATACCTCATACGCAGTTTGTACAGATTAAGAGAAGAAGCACCACGTTTATTTTCTCTTTTAAGAAATACCTCAATTTTCTTTTTCAGTTGTGGATGTCCCATCCCTGGAAGTGTTCAAGTCCAGATTGGATAGGGCTTTGAGCAATCTGGTCTAGTGCAGGGCTCCCCTGCTCACAAGCAAGGGGTTTGGAACTTGATCCTTAAGGTCTAGAAGAAATGATAATGAAAACCTCACATGCTTTGAAGAACAAATCAACTATAGGTCAAGTTTTCAAATTATTATAAGAAGATAATGGCACATTTGTAAAGCATCCGAAGGTAAAGAAATTCAAAGGGAGGAAAACTGAATTGACAAATTAATTGGAATATAAAGTGGCCCTTAAATAGGAAATAAGGCCAAAGCTGTTTCCAGAAGCCTTGCACTACGTAGTACACTATAATGATTGTGATGCTCTCTATGAATATACTGGGCAATATATTTGAAGAAGATATGCATGACATAGAAAAAGGGAACAACATCAGGTTACCACTGTAAAACATGCTGCTTTCAGAAAACAGGAGGCCAAGGAAAGCATCACTAAGTTTTCAAATACCAGCATCAAGTCCATTTCGGAAAGTAACCACATATACTGATTAGAAAAAGTGTTTTTATGGATCTTAAATACTTGCTATCTTTGTTACAGTTTAAAAACTCAATCAAAAACGTTGAGCAAAAGTATTGCTGGTAAGACATTCTTCTTGATTCAATGGCACAGTCATGAATGAAAAAACATATACATAACTTTATAGAACAAGATACAGCATGCTCTACAGTAAAACAAAAAAACTGGCTTGGAGTCTCTTATACCAAGACAATTAGCACAAAGCAAGTTTCCATGAAAAAAATTGGCTGTGAATGTAGGTTATCATGAGCTTTTGCCTAGTCATTAGGATTTCTTTTTAAATTGAATAAACAAGTAGGTGGGGCTATACCTTGTTTATCACTTTCTGTATCCTAATTTGTTTATTTAAGTCATGACAACAACCTGAACAACTTTGCAAAGAGTTGCAGAGTTCGCAACAATACAAGTCATCATGATCTAATACAAGGCAGAGTACTGTAAGAGGTACGAGGAATGCTGCAACTCTAGTATATCACTTTCATTTCCCCTGTCAGTCAGTTTAACAAACAACAGACATGCAAATCTCTTTGTTTACTTCATTAGCTAAATATTTATTTGTTTCATGGTGGTTTGGTTTGGGTTTGGTTTTAGCTTTTGGTTTTCTTTTGGGTGGGGAGAGTGGTAGAGGTGATGGCGTTCCTTTTTCTTTTGTTTTTTCCAAACTAGGCCTTTCCAAATCCTGTAAATGACCTTGTGTAGTTCATAAACTATCCATGAAAGTAATAGGATCAAAGCATGGAGATTTGAAAAATGCTCATGCATGGGTATGAATGCGCACAAGCTCACACAAACAGGAACATTCACATTACTGCATACACAGTGTAGCTTCACCAACAGCTATTTCGAATAGTACAGCAGCCATTATGAGAGTACATCTAATAGCACCCATGGGAACTACTGACTGTGATGTTTAATACAAAGCAGCTTACTGAAAAAATCTGATCTCTTCCTACTT
>VXAU01000819.1:125749-148527 GCA_013399695.1 Formicarius rufipectus | reverse complement strand
GAGAATAGAACTGGAGCCTTTAACAGCTGTTTCCTGCACATGGACAGACTGAATGCTTCTTAAACAACTCTTACAAAAGGAAGACTATACCGTGAAATATGTAGATATTCTTACATAATAGAGTGCAAATTCACAATAAGAGGCAATAACTAGATAGTAGATGCTTGAGGATATGGGTGCATTTAGAACAAATTAACCACATCTGTACAATTTTTGTCTCTTACCTGCCTGATCAGATCAAGATCAGCTCAACTGCTCATTTCATTCATTCCCATGACAGACATTTTAACATTTCAAATCACTAAAGAGCTTCATAGTGCCTTTTGCATGCAGAAAAGTTTCCACGTTAAAAATTTTCTTCAAGAGTGCAAATAATAAACCCCACATACTCTCCCCTGGGAACATAGTAAGATTTTCAAAAAACTAAACTGAACCCCACAACACCCAACAACAACCACAAAAGAAACCTCCTCCTCAAACTCCCTAAACCAGTTTTAGTATTAAGAGGAAAACAAAACAAAATCAAACAAACAAAAAACGACAAAAAACCAACCAAACAAAAAACACCCAAAAAATCACAACAATAAAAGAAAACAAAAAACCCCACAACACTAAACCAAAACTCAAACACAATTCAGGTGGTGTGATTTTACACTCTTGTAGAACTAGATTACTAGATTGAATGAAGTATAAAACCTAAAAAGGTCCAGAATTTTCAAGTTTATATGTTTTTAAGCTTTGCAAAAGCTCAAGGTCCTGGACTTTAAATCAAGTTTTGTTTTTCTTTGTTACACAGCGATCAATGTCATTAAATATTGGATAATGATACATATATCTTCATGTTTCATACTACTCAGATCAAGAACAACTTAAGCATGTGTCTTTTCAGTCACTAAGATATGAAATACAGCTCAAATAGGTTTTAAAAAGCACTAACCCTTACAATAAACAAAAGTAAGCCCCAAAACTTTTGATAAAAGTTTGATATTGATTTTTTTATATCAAAGAGCTTTTGATATACAAAAAACAAATGCAATCAAACAAAAACCCAAACCAAACACTAATTGAGAATTAAGCATATTTTGAAGCTCAGCTAAGACAGACTGATTCTATTGATACAAGGAAAAAGTTCATCATGTTATTTTTACTGGGAACTTTTACCTGGGCAACTGTAAGAAAACCAGTGCTACATCAAAGATGATCCTGGTCATCTTTAATTCTTAGTGATCCTCAATCCTAAAATTTCTGAAAGCTATATCCCTTTCAAGAGCTTTTGTTTATGCTCATACTAATGCACTTTTCTATATTTGCAGAAAATTTATTAGAAAAATCTAGCAAACATGCAGATTTTTTTCAGATAAGAAGTGGCTACTACTGGGTTTATTGGTTTTATATCCAAATACAAGAATGCAAGGAAGACTTGGGGTAACTCATTTCCTAAAAAAATTCCTCACTTTCTAGGAGCACACACTGAGTTTCCTTCCATGTCCTCTGCAGGCATCTAAATGTGTGAAGATGAAATACAATCTCAGCATTCTGCTATGTCACTGCCTTCCCTTTATATCTGGTGCAATATTGTTCTGCTTACTTTAACATTCATTAGGAGACTTCCACCAGTCTCACAGTCCTTTAGGAGATGACAGTTCTGGTGTGCATCTTTCTCTTTTGGTCCCTATAAATTCTACTAATGTCAATATGATCATGTGTGCATCTTTCTTAATTTTCATCCATATTAACCATGATGACAGCACTAATTCTAATTTTAAAAGAATAATCTGTCTGTCCTGAACAGTTTAATGTTCTCATATATTAACAATACAATCATACTAAATTTCTAAAAGTGGATGGGTATAAAGGAAAATAGTCCTAAAAAACAAAAATAAAAATTAACCAGATCATTCTGATAAATTGCTTTTAGAAAAACAATTATAACAAATCAGTGTCATCCCACTTATCAGTATCAAATCATTCTTGAGTAAGACGCATGGTGATACAAAGGAGAAACTACAAAATATCAAAATTGTCAAAACACAAATACAATTCTGTGATCTGCTTTCCTGAAGAGCATTACAATGCTTATAGCTAGATGTTCCAATATTGAAACATCAGAAGTTTGGTGGTTCTTTTTCCAGTCATCAGCAGACTCCCACTTACCCTGCCGTAATTTCAATTTTGCAAACTTCTCCTTTGAGATACCTGCTGTAATTTCATTTTCCAGAGGCAGATGCAATACTTTTGTCTCACTTCTCACTAGGCTACATGATTTTTTCTTATTACCACATATTTTATTTGCCAAAGCTCCCTGCTGTGCTCTGGATCATTCTATCTACTACTTTCCCATTTTGTGGAGCTTTTTTAAAGTTTGTTTGTTTGGTTTTGTTTTTTGTTTGTTTGTTTGTTTTGTTTTTTTGGTTGGGTTTTTAAAATATGTCTGTAGATGGTTCTATTTCCAGATAGAAAAACAACAACAAAAACGTGACTAAAGTAAAGCATGCTTGATATTTTCATTTCAATAACCCACTTTTCTGAAATGAGAGGAAAAAAAATATTTTTTCTTTTCTTTTTTTTTTTTTCCCCCCCCCTCCCAGTAGAATACTGGATGAGTTTTGTCTATCACTGGAAAGTGACAGTTGATTTAATTTCTTGATGTCATGGAAAAGTTGACCACCTTCTCTGAAACACAGTCATGAGGAGTTTTTAGCAGTCTTGATTTTCTACAGTTATCTATATACAGTTATATACTGATATTCTACAGCTATCTATTATCTATAACCTGTGATTTACTGTGAAGCATTTTTTAAAAAAGTTGATTTTTCTGTTTGAAAACAGTCAGATATCCTCTTGTGTAATAAGCTCAATGGCAGCCTTAATATCCATGAAGAAATCTTTTACTGCTGGTGGTCGATAGCAATAGATACTAGCTTAGATATTTTGGCACTTTTTGGTATGCCCAAGGATGACACACAACCTTAAAAGATCCATTATTCATTTCTATGCCATATATAATTTCTCTCATATCAAGAAGACAATAATGAATAATGTATAGAATTGGACTTCCCTTTGCTCCCTGCAGTGGGTTGAACCAGGCTGAATTCCAGCTGCCACTAAAGCATGTTCATCACTCCCGTTCCTCAACCAGACACGGGTTGAGATAAGGACTGGGCAAAAGAGACTTCAGTTAGGGAAATGCTCCTGCAGAGGTGCAGGAGGATGGGCAATGGGGGTTGTGGTCAGTTCATCATGTGTTTCATCATTGTCTTTGCTGCTCCTTCCTCCACAGAAGGTGGACTCTTCACACTCTTTCCCTTCTCCAGCATAGGATCTCTCCCACATGAGACAATCCTCCAAAAACTCCTGCAATGTGCTTCCCATGTGCTGTAGCTATTCACAATGTGCTCCAGCATGGGTCCCTTAGGGTGCAGCCCTTCAGGAGCAGACTGCTCCGGTGTGGGTCCCCCACAGGGTCACAAGTCCTTCCAGCAAACCTGCTCCAGTGTGGGCTCCTCTCTCCACAGGTCCTGACAATAACCTGCTCCACTGTGGGTTTCCCACAGTCTCAGCCTCCTTTGGGCATGCACCTTCTCTGGGTAGTAAGAATTCTCAAAAAATCCTTAGGAAACTACCATTTTATCAATAATTTGAGACTTTGCCTATCTATAATTTACTTTTTATTCAACTGCCAAGTACATATTAGTCCTTATAAGTTAAATGTTGGATTTGTCCCTCTATCTATTTCCTTTGCAAGGCACTCAACATGACTTTCAGAATCTGATGCATTGGCATTCCCCTTCAGAACAGTTCTTTCCAGGTCCTCTTTCCACAGCACCTGATGGCCTTGTCTTTCTTCTTTGACTCTGAAAGGATTTAATCAGCATCTCTGTAAAAAGTCCAGTTTCACCTTTCCAGATTTCTCCTCATATGTGTTTGGAGAACTGACTTTAATATGTTAATTTCTGCATTTATGGCCTAATTTCATCAACTGCAGCCATTAGTTCATTTACTTCATTCATAAAAGAAATTGCACTTTGAGGCACTTTTCCCCTTGAGAAAAACTCCTGCTGTTTCAGTTTCTGATACTGAACTTTAGCACACCGTAATTTTAAAGGACACCACTTTCCTTCCTCCACTTTGTTATCTATCTTCTGTTATTATCCTCCTTTGTATCTTTCAAATGTGTTAACACCAAGTTTATAAAATTGTTTTTCATCTATGAATTAATATTATATTTTTGTAAATCCAACAGCACTAAACAAAACATACTTCACAGAAAGAGAGGAACCACATACAAGGTGTGAATGTACTTCTGAAACAAACTGCATTTACAGTTCCCATTCAGGACTTTTAACTAACAAATCCTGAGGTAGCTCTTTTGGCTCTTCTGTTCTTGATAGCTGCCTGTAAAGTTCATTATCAGGACAAGAGATGCAAATAAGACCTCAAGATACACATCACTTTTCACAGATGGAGCTCAGGTTTCTCTTACAAGTTACTCCCAAGATCAGTTCTGAGCCAAATTCTGTGACTGAAATTTCCACGATCACTTCCTCAGTGCACCTCATTCCAATCCAAATCTGATTCGATGAGCTGAAGGGATAACATTTGCTCTGTCCTTCTGGTGGGTAATGCCAATCCATGAAGTAGTTCATTTATTTATTTTTATAAAGTAATCTCAGTTTTGACAGTGATAATTACATGCTTTTAGAAGGGCTGGGCTACTTCCTTTGTTTCAGAAGCTGCATTAAAATCATTTTTAAATGTTTTCAGTTTAGCATTTTTTAGGTAGCTCTAACTTATTATGACTCCTCCTCCTGTCTACTACCAATTGTACTGGTGAAAACACACACAACTCGGTCTTTTAACTCCAGAAAGGTAAGCAGTTCATAGTATCCCAACTATATTTCACTGCCTTGCTTGCATATTTAATTAAATCCAACTGCTTTTGCTGCAATCTGTTCTTAAAATACCCAAACTCACTGGCCTATCTTGAGCACTCATTCTTTAGCAGGAATGAAAATCCTTCAGCTTTCACATGAAATACCTCAGGTCTGGTAATTATAACAGCCTGGCTTGGACAGGACACAGTAGCTGGTAGAGACGGGTAAGATCTTCAAAATCCATTCTTTTCCCCAAGTAATTTCCAATGACTTTAAAATCAGAGTCAAAATGAAATCAAAACACTGTACAGAGCTTGCCTTGTATCAGTGCAGACTAACCTTCCTACCAGAGCACCACAAGCTCTCACCCTTTAACCTCTGACAAAGGTCCTTAAAAAGACTAAGAAAAAAAAGTCAAAAGGAACCTTGTAAGTAATGCTTCAAGGCCATACAGTGGTTAGGGGGAAAGTGGCACGAAGGCTTGTAAGTTAGAATGCCTGGCTCACATGGAAGTGGAAAGACATTTTATGAGCTCCTGGAGTCATCTAAATTCAACCATAAAGGATCTTTTGCTTCCCACATGTACAGGAGAAATTGCCTGTCAAATTCCCTTCCGTACGATGTCCATATTCTTCCATCCATGTGAAACAATGTCTCTGGGCTTCCACTAATAACTGACTTCCTTCAAGACAGGCAGAGGATCCCAAAATTATAGTGAGCTTGCGCACAGAGCTAGAGACCACCCCTTGCTCCAGTGAGAATTCTCTCTGTGAAGACACAAGTCCCATCTTTTCATAAAACAGGAGCTGTTGCTCCAGAGACAAGACAATGCTAATCAGATAATCAATAGTATGACAAACAGTGGCTCCTATCTCCTGCTGTGCACTGGTTCCTGTTAAGTTAAAGTTATTAGGAGCCAGGAGACATTGATCACACAGGAGCAGAGTAACTTCAACAGCTGCCTGGAACACTCTTGCCTTTGTGCCAGGTGATAGCGTCTGAGACAGCCAGTCCCTCAGCTACAATATGCCACTACTTATAGAACAGAAAAACCAGTGGCATAGCATCTTCCCCAGTGTCTGCAAACTGGCTAGATACCCCCCAGCACTAAATTACAAGCATTGCATGCAGCGCGGCCTCAGCAGTTGCTGGATCAAACACTGAACTCTGCTAAAGGGGAGTTCCAGAAGAATGGCAGCTATGACAGAATTTGGATGAATTAATTCAAAAGTGCCAAACCAGTCTTACAAACACAAAATGACACTTAACAACAGTATTTTGCCTCATACTGAACAAAGTCACTATCTGCATTTAGCCTTATCACTCTTTGGTGAGAAAACTAAGGGCACAGCAATGCAATCTGTGGTCTGAAAAAGAACGTGATACAGAGGAGGAGATGTTAGTATATAAAGAACACAAATCTTCCTCCTCAGAAATACTGCAATAATTATCTTAAGAATATACCCAGACTTGAAACTCAGCAAGATAAAGTCTCTGGTATTTCAGCCAGGGAAACAGAAACCCTATTTTTTAATTATTATTTTGAGAAAATGATTAAGACTTCTGTTTCTACAGCCAAAAGTTTACATCATTCCATGCTTTTCATATTTGTGGGTAAAAGTATGAAAAAAAAAATTTGAGGCTGTGTCAATGTGGCAAAAGTATTCAGTTTTTTTCTTCAAGGACAAAATGTGAAAATAAGAAGTAATTAACTGACTATTGATGCAAAGTGAAAATGCAGCACAGTTAAATCTGAAGGATGGGAGCACTGCATTACCACCCTAGTGAGTCTTCCTAAATTATATTTGCTTATTATCAGCACAAGATGTGTCCCAAAACCTCTGGCTTCTCCTTAAGATGGACATGCCAGTGCACAGCCTGATCACATTAATGAATGGGGATAACATTTCCTAAGTAAGGAAGGCAGTGATGGGTCACACAGAAAATTCCAATTCCACTAAAACATTAGTGACAACCCCAGTTAAAAATGGCATTGTTCCTATTAAAAGGAAGGCAGTTTTCAGTAGAAGAGAAATAACTGATAGAGTCTAGTACTTTATTATACTTATTGAGATGCAACAGGAACAGGAACAAAGGAGTTTCTCCTTTCTTTAAAGGTTTTCCTTTAAAAATAAATAAAAATCATTTGAAAGCTTAGACGATAACGTTCCAGTGGGAAAACAAATACAGTCTCTAGGAATTCAATAGCAATTCTTTCTAGACCTGACAGAGATTAAGGTATATAAGGTGCAATAGACAATGGGACCTTAAAAGATCTCTAAGGTCAAACACATAAGAGAGAAGCTTCTCCTAAACTGGTTAAGATACACTATATAACATTACAGGAAGACTACTTCAACTGAGAATGTTAAAAGTAATCTTGTTTTTTAAACAACAGGCACAGCTAGTTCTCTATAAAAATAATTCTCTACGGTCACCTTTGAATTAGGATAGCAGCACTTAGTCCATAACATACAGGATCCATTAAAAACCAGCATACAGATCATATTTGCTATTGTATCTCCAACAGGAGAATGTTCACTGCTCCTTACGACATACATTGATAGAGTCTCCATATCAGCTGAGATTTCTCCTGTAGCACTGAAAATCATTCACTTACATTTCCATAGAAAATCCAAATTGTGAATCAACACATTTGTATTTATTTATCTCTGTACATTTTGTATGATGCAAAAATAACTAAATTTACACTCATTTAAAGTGCAGATAGAATGGTGTGTCCAACCGAGCACTTGCATGCATGTATGTTTGTTGTTGTCAATCTGAATGCTTGTGAAAAGGCAGCATTTTTACTTTTTGCTCTGTTGTTTCTCTGCCATCATACAATGACCTTACTGGTTTCAGCATATTGGTTTGGTTATTTAATTTGTGTACTTCAGGCTTCTTAACTCAGACATTTATAAAATTATTTCAAGGTTGCTAAAATATTCCTATCTAGAAGCCATTTCTTTTCCAAGAGATGTATTTTTTTCTATAAAAACCCTAAAAAAGCTAATCCCCCAGCAATGCACAGCCTTACAAATTTTAATCCCATGGATCCACTGCAGTAGATATACAGTACAATTTGTCCTTTGGCATATTTTAAACATAAAAATTCTAGGTTTACTTCCTTTCAGCATTCCACAAATTACAGCTCTGAAACCTGAAAAAAAAAAAAGAAAAAAAAGGAAACAAGAAAGAAAGCTTCCTTAGAAGTGACTCATGGACAGAAAATGTATAGATTTTTCAATTCAAAGCCAGCATAAAAAGATTCCCCATGGTAGTGCGATTGCAAATGCTAATTGCATTCCAGTAAATTGCTTTACATTCATCAAACAACAATCAATGGGAGACACTACTATCTTCTTTTATTGTAGTGATGCTGTTCTTAGCTGTACAGATAAGGTAGTGTCAGACAGTTATAATCTTCCCTTTGCTATTTTCGGGGCTTATAACTTCTGAGTAAAAAATTATGCTGAAATTTAGCAACTCAGCCCAAGAGTCTTTCTTTTTAATTGAAAAATGTGCTAGCATATATCTTTGAGAGATAAAGGAAGACTAAGACAAATATTCTAATTCAAATACCTAAACTAAACTAATTCAAATCTATCATTAGAAAAGCATAAGTTATTCCAGTCTCTAAATTTCAGAGCTACTGCTCATCCAAAGCTCCTGTGAAA
Source organism: Formicarius rufipectus (assembly GCA_013399695.1). Classification (NCBI taxonomy): domain Eukaryota; kingdom Metazoa; phylum Chordata; class Aves; order Passeriformes; family Formicariidae; genus Formicarius; species Formicarius rufipectus. The sequence continues at coordinate 139,973 of VXAU01000819.1, read as the reverse complement.
ACACTAGCCTTATATTTTAAATGTGCTTTTCTTTGTTTTACCTAAAGAGCAATATGAAAAAGTAAGCAAGTGAGATTTGGAGGTTATATTTAGAGCTCCAGACCATGTCAGCTCATTATGGTCTGTTACAATTTAGCAGCCTTGTGACTATAATTTTTTAAGAACTGTGTATGTGTATACACATACATGTACATGCACACAGAAATTTATATATATAAACATATATAAAATAAAACTGAAAACTCGATTTTTATTTCTGAACGTCAGTTTCAAGGGTCTCTGCTGCCAATACGTCCTTCCCTAGGTTTCAAAACACCTTGCGCTACATTGTATCTCAAGATGGAACAATGGACATGATTCACCAGAATCATCACACTTTCAAGTAAGAAAAATATTAACAGTGGGATAGCACAATCCATATAAAACTTGTCTGTGTGAATGAGCTTAAAACAACAGATGTTCATCATAATTTATTTTTTTTTTAAAGGAAAAACAAAAGAGATAGCTAAGAGGAATGAAAAATGAACACTCAAACACTCTCAGCTGTTTCCTCATGTTTTTTACTAAAATAAGTCTTTATAACTATTGAGATATTCAGATAAGTCAGTAGTCCAAGGGAATGCCCTTTTATTGCTTGAAGTGAAAGTTCTACACAGAGAGCACTGTAAATACAGGGCATGTGAGGCATGAATAGGAAGACTGTAGAGGGAGTATCTGCAAACACTGACAAAAATTATTATGAATGTCTCAGACTGGTAAACATACAGGAAAAATTTAATTTGCAGGCACTTTTTTTTTGCTGTGTCTTGGATCTTTTTGCCTGCTGCTATAGTGAGAACTCTACCTTGCAAAATGCTGCTTTGGAGATGCAAGAGCACTGGACCATCTCCTGCTGTGGTGTCTCCTGAAGTTGGGCTAACAGTTCTGTTATCACTATGCCCTGTTTTCATCTGCCTTTTTGTCCTCACTCTCATCATATCTTTATACTTCAAAAATTTATTTTTGTTTACTGAGATATTTTTTAATTTATTATTTTTTAATAAAATGCTTGAACTCTATCCATCCACCCTCAAAATTTGCCACGTTTTCTCAGGTAAATTTCTGCTGCTTTTCCTTTGGGACCTGGATAGGACAGCTCAGACAAGAGTGGGAAGAGAAATTTCTTCCTTCTGTTGGCAGCCAGTCATTCAGTCAGCTGAGCAATGTGGGAGCACTAGTGCCAGATCAGTGACTCATGAAACCGTTCCACGAGAAAGGGTATTACACAGAGCTTCTGTTCCTCAGGAATGACTCCCAAAACTCAGAGATGCTCTTCCAAATGCTATTTATGCTCAACAGAGTAAAACACAGAATCTCAAGGAACAGCACACCAAGGAAGCCTACAGCAGGAATATAGGTTGGTACCTCAAATTCAGAGATGCTTCAGAAGACCGGGGAGTTGTACTGCAGAGAGCAGCACATACAGTTAGGCACTTACACACTAGTAGCAAAGAAAGGGTAGATGAATGAAAAATGTTAGAGCTAACAAGAAAACCCAAACCCCAGAAACAAAGATTCTTAAATTACAAATTTTATAGAATCACAGAATAGTTTGGGCAGGAAGAAAACTTCAAAGATCATCTGGCAATAATAGTGATCAGGAAAACTGAAAAAAAGTTAGTGAGCTGAATTGGACCCAGTAAAGCCAGTAAGTTCCAGAGGCAACAAGGGGGAAATTCCATGAGGTGTAGGATTGAGGTAGTGGGACAGAGAAGTTTCACTCATCCCTTAAATAGTTTTAATGGGTAACATCCACTCTGGAAGAGATTTGTTGGGTTTAACTGCTAACATAAGTAAATTGGCAAATTAAAAGCCCTGATTTAATAAAACCTTTAAAGAGCATGATGAAAATAACACCATTAAAAATACAGTTTTTCCTTCTAATCCTTTATTTTAAAACTCAGATAGTTTTGGATGGTAAAAATTACTATTTTGCTTATTTATGGTCAGTTAGTGGAAACAATGTAGAACTGATAAGAAACTAGCATTAATGAGCAACACTTGTAAGATACACTGTATTACAATAAAATTGTAAACTATTTTATTTCCATATATGTTGATTTTTCTTCTGAATTTGTGGTTTGGTGTTTTAAAACTGAAGCTTCTGCTGTTGGCTGTCAGTTAACTTTCTGCTTTGAATTTCACTACTTTTAAACATTTTATTTTTTTCTATTAGCTCAGACAATTAAGGATATATGTCATTACATTTCTGTACAACTAATGTTTCCAGCAAAATTAGTTTTAAAACACAATATATGTATGTTTTTCATCTTATCAGATTTTGAAATATGTAGAAAGTTAGGGAGTCCTTTCCTTTACAATGTCAAGGTATATTTCAACTTTGGTCCTGAACTTCCTTCCAGGGAACATCACTAAACACATATAAGACCATATGTGGACCAACTGTGGTTTAACTAACCTCCTCCCCTTCCACTGTCTCTAATGGGGATGGTGGCTGATATTTTGCTCCATTCATATTACCGTTTAAAATAAAGAAAATAGTAATAATTAGACTACTGTTTTCTAACAGCATTTATAAGATGACCAGCAATAGAAATTTAGTTCAAATAAGATGCTGTAAAACTAGAGTCTAATACACCCTCTAATGCACATTTCTCTATAGAAATTCTAATCTTGTCAGCTGAGAATTAGCTGTTTTCTAACTACACATTTACACCGTAAACTCTCACTGACTCCCCCCATCATTTTACACACTCATTTCCAAATAAGTCCATTTGCATCTCAGCAATAACATTATTAAAACAAATTCCCAAAATACTAGTTGAAAACTATTTCTTCTTCATATCCTCACAAAGAAATAGCCTGAAACTCAAAATACTCCAACCAAACAAAAGGATTTGTATAATCTTAGCACTGAGCCAATATTTGAAATTACTAGATGCTGAGTATACTACAGTTCTGAGAAATATTTAAGAGCATTCTGCATTTAAAGCATGCAAGTGTTATCACTGAGGTCAACAACATTCTAAAAATACCACCAGTTTCAGGCTGCAGTGCTTAAACCTCACACAAACCCCCTTCTGTCCACTGCAGGTCATTCATTTCCTCTTATAACACAACAGGGACTCATCTAGAAAAGTGTGGTGCACCATTTAAGTCACAAAGCTCCCTTTCTGTATTAGATATCCAGGCTTAAAACTCCCACAGAATCCACTGCTCCATGTTCCAGAGCATTCTTTACTCATTTTGTTCTTGTTGACGGGATGAGAGGAGAAGAGTTTTCAAAGGGCAGCTGTACAGGAGGCTCTTGTAATGAATATACCACAGAAATTCATTTTCATAGTTGTGATTCAATGAGAGTGGTACCACTAAGACTCGGCATCATGATAATCCTCACTTTACACTGCTTTTCCCAAAGGCTTCCACACACATTCTAGGCAGTACAAAAAGGACCAGTTTCAGAACCACATGACACAAATGCATTCCTGAGTTATGCAACAAGGAGAATTCCCTGCTTGTTGAGAGCCACATCTGAGTGAGAGACCACAAGTGCATGTGGACTGAAGAGGGAGAAAGTGTTCATGAATATTTGTCTTCTGTCTAGAGATCCTTTATGCACCTCAGAACTCTGCAGGTAGAAATCGCACCAGCACACCTCATTTACTTCAGCAGCAGACACAAATGAACCAGTTCATCTAATTTTAAATGTTAGAGCTCTAAATGGGGGTAAAACACTCCATCAACAAGCAGTTGGGTGGTATTGCCTGCTGTGAGCACAGCTGAATTTGGAAGACTGCATCTGTCCCTGTATTAATTTCTAAGACTCTTTAGAGGCGGAATGTTGCAAAGCCAAGTAATTGAAAAGTTAGCTTATAGAGCATGGCCCTGGCCATCCCTCACCATCACCCACATGAAAGCCTGGGATAGAAAAGATTCATTTAAGATAAGGTTTGAAAAACTGGATAGGCACTGACAGCCTGGGTTCAAGCATTTTGCCATTGAATAGAATACCCCAAAGAAAATACATACCTAAAATTGGGAAGAAGGAACAAGAGCGTAACAGTGATTGCCACCATGAATAACTCCAGAGATGTTACCATACATTTTCATGTTTTAAGTTTGCAACCTGACTACACAGCATGTGCTCATGCAGGGATGTGGGGCTGGCAGATGTCTCCAGGCCACCAGCTGCTGTCAGAACCAGCTTGGACCCAGACTAAAATTCTGAAAGGCAGAGGTTCCTCACATTTTTTGAAAGTGTCATACAAGTCTTCAATCTTTTGCACAAGACCACATAACTATCTAATCATACTGAATATTGCAAGGCTGATGAATACTTATGCCATATTTTCTCTAATGTCTTTTGGGGTTTGCGTAAAGACCAGGTGGAAGACAGCTGTCCATTTCAATCCACCTATGCTCCTTACACATGTAAGCTATATGCTCTTAATTTTATATATTACAAGACTGTAGTGGGTTGGCTCTGGCTGCATGCCAGATGCACACCAAGGCTGCTCTATCATTGCTCTACTCAGCTGGATGGGGAGAGAAAAATATAGGGACAAGTCTGTGGGGCAAGGTAAAGACAGGGAGAGATCTCTCAGCAGTTACCATCACGAGCAAAACAGACTCAACTTTGGGAAATCAATTTATTACCAATCAACTCTTAGTATGAAAATGAGAAATAAAAACTAAATCACAAACCACCTTCCCCCCATCTTTTCCTTCATCCTAGGCTCAACCTCACTGCTGGTTCAATATCTCCTTCCCACAAGCAGTGCAAGGTGACAGGAATGGGGGTTGCAGTCAGTTCATTATGTGTTGTCACTGGCACTCCTTCCTCCTCTGGAAGAAGACTTCTCACACTCTTCTCTCCCTCCAGCATGGGGCCCCTAATAGATTAGTCAATCCTCTATGAACTTCTCCAGCTCAAGTCCATGGCAGGAGCTGCAGTTTTTCACGAACTGCGTAGGTTCCTTATGGGGTCACAAGTCATGCCTCAAGATGGTCTGCACCATAGGCTGCAGGGGACTCTGTTCTGGGGCCTGGATCATCCTCCTGCTTCTTCTTCACTGACCTTGAGGAACTTCAGCTGTTGCTGATGGTCTTGGCCTTGTCCAGCAGTGGATGCATCTTGGAGTTGGTTGGCATTGGCTCAGTCAAATACAGGAGAAGCTTCTGGCAGCTTCTCACAGAATTCAGCCCTGTAGCCCTCCCACTATTAAGGCCTTGCCACACAAACCCTGATACAAAGAAAGTTGCTCACTTGTAATTTTGAAGTATTTTTTTCATCTGCCATTAACAAATATTTTTGGTAACAATTCCTACCACTGTGCTCCTTGGTTCGTTACTTGATAAGACTCTTTGTCACACTCACATGTTCTCCCTTCCACACCTTATTTACACATCGCTTATCCAAGAAAACTACTCACCGAGTCTTTTATAATTTGATGGCATATAGTTAAGAACATGCACTGAGATAACTTCTTTCCACTACCCACCAGTTCCACTGAGCAACCCTTCTGGCAGTCTTAATATGCAAAATATCCTAGTATCTGACTCCTGGCCATCACTCCCCAGACTACCACTTCAAAAGCAACACTAAGGTGGTTCTTTCGTCTAGGTAAAACATGCCAACAGTCACAACCCAGTCCCCTAGCAAGGAAAAAGCCTCAATGTGAGAACTAGAAGGAATATTGACTTTTCCAGCAGCAAAGCCACAAAATCTACAAGGTCAGGAAAAGGTAGACCTCATCTTTCCAGTGGTCCCTGCAGACCAGGCTGATGTAGGAGATTGGAATAGTTGGCACTACCTCTGACTAAACAGGTATGTTGTTTTCTGGCTAAGCTAAGTGGATGGAGGCCAGAGCTCTCCATACTCCACCTTTAATGAATAGTAAATTTTAAATGATTTATAAATTAATGTGCTTCCTCCCTCCTCCTCTCACGCTGTAAATAATTGCAGTTTTCAATTTATCTGTGTGAGAGATGAATTAAAGCTAGAGAGAGTTTGATGCTAGAAAAAAATAAGCTAAGTGGATGATGATAAAAGTGAAAAGGGGAGAATATAACATCAGCTCTGTTGATTAGCATAAGAAAGGCAAGCCTCTGAGGAATAATTCTTCATGCAGTGAAAAGATGTCATCTGAGGGGGGAGGTGGGTGCCGAGGTGTACAAACACAGCAGTGATGAGCCTGTGCTCTGTTCCTCCACCTCACAGAGATGGCTCCCCAACACCACTGATACCTCCTCCCTCTGACTGGAACTGTCAGCTCAGTGGCATGGGGGAGCCAGGGCTGTCCAGGAGGAGCAGGGGTTCAATAAGGAAATCAGGTGCTGTAACTGCTCAGAAACGCTACATCCAGAAAGTTTCCGTTGACTCATCTGCCACAAGACACTCCTGGAACAAAGTGCTGGCATTTATTAATACAAATAACTTTTGGAGAAAGGAGCACATAGATTATGCTTCTCTCACCTAAGACGCACTAAATGTGCAAATCAATATGAAAATGAAGCAATATACACCATGTTGTATGCATGTGTGTATGCATAAATGAATGCTAAGAAACATATAGTTATCTTTTGTGCTAAAACTCTGAGTTTTGCAAATATAATTACAAATATCAAGTCAAGTAGAATCTCTTAAAGAAACCCCAAGAGCTTAGATCAATTAGATTAACCTGCATATTGTTAATTGTCAAATTTTACAATTAGCTTGTCAATGTGTTATACCAAATTATTATAACATGGTGCTGCTTTTAGAGAAACGGTACTAAAATAATCACAGAATGGGTAAGGCTAGAAGGAACCACAGTGCGTCACCTGGTCCAACCTCCCTGCTCATGCAGGGTCATCCCAGAGCACACAACACAGGACTGTGTCCAGACAGTTTTTGAATATCACCAGCGAGGGAGACTCTACAATCTTTCTGGGCAATCTGTTCCAGTGCTCAGTCACCTGCACAGTAAAGAAGTTCTTTCTCATGGTCATGTGGAGCTTCCTGTCCATCAGTTTCTACTTGGCAACACTGAGCAGAGCCTGGCTTCATCCTCTTGGCAATCTCCTTTCAGATACTTGTATACATTGATTAGGTCTCCTCTCAGTCGTCTCTTCTCGAGGCCCAGTTTTCTCAGCCTTTGCTCATATGAGAGATGCTCCAGTCCCTTAAAAATTTTTGACTCCCTCTGCTGGACCTGCTCCAGGAGCTCCATGTCTCACTTGTACGGAGGAGCCCAGGACTGGACACAGCACTCCAGATGAAGCCTCACAAGGGCTGAGCAGCATCACCTCCCTCAACCTGCTGGCAGTGATCTTCCTAATTCACCCCGGGGTACCACTGGCCTTCTTGGCCAGAATACACTGCTGAGTCATGGGCAGCATGTTGTATTATCAGGACCTCCAGATCCTTCTCCACAGAGCTACTTTTCAGCAGGTCAGCCTCTAGTCTGAACTGGTGAATGGGGTCATTACTCCTGAGGTGCAGGACCCTGCATTTGCCTTTACTGAATTTCAACCAGTTCTCTGCCCATCCCTCCAACCTGCCAAGTTCCTGCTGAAGGGCTGCACAGGTTTGTGATAATAATTCAGAATGTGAGGATGTATCTGAGATTGCATAATCAACACTTAATCACCTTAGTTCCTAGCAAAGCTGTGTTATCGCAGAGAAATTAAAATACAAGCCTCCACTTGATTATCTATCCATAAAAGCACAATGAACGTGAGCCTTCATCCTCAATGAAGCAGTAGCTAAACAAAAAGAGGCCCCAAAGCTGCAGAGAGCAATGCGCATAGCAAAGAAAATGAAGATAAAAGAGGGGGGGGGGGGGGGGAAAAAAAAAACCCCCACACTTTTGAAGACAGATGTGGGGGTTTTTTTTGAAAAATACAAAATAATTAAAACCAAAACAGACCCCACAATTTGAAACCTAATATGTCCTGATGTGTCTATCTTTGTGATGACATTATCTGAAGAAAGGACTGGTCAGTTCATAAAATACTAGTTGGAGATATAATAACAGCTTAAAACAGGTAAAAGGCTGATTCAATCGGGAGAATTAATGGTTCCCTAAATCTACTGCAGGCAAGTAGCAAGGGGCCTCTACATGCTGTGAAGGAGTTTTAACTTGCTTGGGTGTATGATCATATCCATATATATATATATGTATATATACACACACATATCTGTGCATGTCCTATTGACAAACACACTGAAGTAGAGATTGCCTGCACATGTTATACAGTGTTCATCATCAGTGGCTTTTAAGATTTTGCAAGTAAGATGGATGAAGATATGATGCTATCAAGGAACAGAACAATTCACTAGATGAGTGCTACACCTCTTCTTCTATGACTTGACACATCTGAAAATTTTTTTCCATTTGTATGGTATATATTTCCTATTTGCAGCGATGCAACTGATGACAAAGGAAACAACACAGAAGCAAGACCTAGTATCAAGCATAAAGGGATGCAGACATCTCAGGCAGTTTGGAATTCTCTACTCACTGCATCTATCAACGAGCAGAAACAGTTAATGACATAAAAGTTTAGCTTAGATGGCAAGGGAAGTCCTAGTTTTTTTTCTGGAGCAACACAAGTGTGAGCAGGCAGGCTCTCAACTAACCTCTGTGCATAAAGGAAAGGCTGGGGGAAGGGAAAGGAGTGGGGGCGAGTCAACACAACAGTCATTTATAAAACTATCAAACGCAAATGGAAAAGTTAATATGGGAATTACTTAATGCCACTTGGATAATACATGATCAAGTGAGAGGATGCTCTTTCTGAGCAATTACATGAATGATTAAAACCCTAGAATCATACTCAGACAAAAGCTCCTTTATACAGTTAACATGAAGAAAAAGTACATGGAGAAAAATTCTTTGTAAGACCTTTAATTCCCATCTGCAAACTGGCAGCATTGCTTAAAATGGGAATATAGTTTTTTTATAATTTAAGTATCACATAACCAACATGAAAGAAAACACCACAAGAAAATTACCATGACTTTTATCACTTGAGTGCGACTAGAGGTTAACAGAAAAGGGTTCCCAGAAGCACTAAAATCTGAGATATCCCAGGCAATGCCAAAAGCTTGTTCATGATTTTTTGTATTACTGCTACATTCTTCTCTTGCCTAATAAAAACAGTTTCTTCAGTGTGCTGTCAGCAGAGCCAGAGTCTCTTCACAATGAAAAGAGAAAAATGTCAGAGGATTTCCTTTTTTCCTTTAGTAGGTTTTGAAACTGATATAAAAAAAAAACAATAAACAAACCACTTTTAAATGAGTGAAAACACACTACGCTTGAGAATTGGAAGGCAATAAACTTTAGCTCCTATTGCAATTACCACATAAAAACTGTCTCTTCCATGAAACAAAGTACCAAGATGCACCTTGGAACATTGTTGCTAAGTAGAACCTCGGTATGAATTTTCTCCAAAGACTACTTTTCGTTCAAACAGAAGTGCTACAATTTTACCATACATTACAGATTTAGTCTTCGCTGTTACAATAGAGTTTAAATAGAATAGTTTAAAACGGTGCAAGTCTCTATCAGAATCAAGCCTATTAATCAAAATGCTGTTTTGATGGGCTGTGCAAATAAATAGCAGTACAGCTATGCTTAATATAACTATGGTGCATAAAAATCTGCACATAGAGCAGCTCCAATGAACTATTATTCATGCATAGTTTCTAATAACATTCAGCATCTGGAATGAAAATCTGATGTTTGTTAATTACTTTGAGTATCTTATTTCATTTTTCAAAACTCTGTAACATAAAACTGACATTACTGACACCACTCACATCCGTACCATTCATTTTTCAAAGTGAAATTTTTATTACCCCTTACCTTGTATAGGAAAAATATACCTTAGAAAAATGATACAAGGATGACTTTAAAATATGCTCACTAGTAAGTTTTCATCTTTTCTAAGAAGCAAAAAGGCAAAACCCTATGGGTAAAATTTGCCCTATTTCTCATGCATAAAATTTAACAGGCAAGAGAGGCAGCGTGACTCTTCTATGCAGGAAGGGAGGATTAGTCTCCCCGGGCTCCTGCAGATCAACATCTACAAGGATTTAGGGGTAAACTCAGGTCTCGATCACCAGATCTCAACAGGGGTGTTGCAAGGATAAATTCTTCTATGTGTCTGAGGTCTCAGAAGTAAGTGTGAGAAAATAATTACATTAAGAGGTGAATAGCAGGAGCCTGAGTCCTGGTGGGAATAGCTGGGGCATTCACTTTTGTTAACCAAGCAGGCAAGCTTAACACCTCCAAAGGAAAAACTTGATTTCTAAGTTCTTTCAAGAATACAAATATTATGCATATAAACCAAACACTGTTTATTTTAACATCTGCAGACAACAGATGCAGAAAGTAGACTGGAAGTCCCTCACAGAAAGTTATGCACTTGTGTTTGCAACTTTAAGTATAGAATTGTTTTACTTCCACTCTCAGCACCAGAAATTATTGCAGTGAGTATTGATCATACTCAGTTCACAATCTTTCTTTTTTAGTGTACCTTGGCTAAATATACTTGCCTTAAATTCATCTGAACAGGACAAATTTTATCCATCACAGTTCCATTAGTCAAGAATTTAACCCTCCTCTTATTAAAATGTTTTTGGCTTATTATTTTCCCTAACAGCTTCAGGAATACTGAAGCAAAGTTTAAAATAACCTGATTCCTAGATTAACTCTTTATGTATTTAAAAAAATATAAAATTAAAAATATATGTGTAACATGTAGCACCTTCTGACTGTTAGTAAGGCAGAAAGCTGTCATTAGGGGCTGATTTTTGTAGCACCTTACTTTCTTCCTTCCCTTCTTTTGACAAACTGGTGATTCATTACCAGTAAGTTACAACCTTGGCTACTCCAAGTATAATGATCGACTACAAAAAGTAAGGATACTGCAGAGCTGTTAACCAGCACTTCTGCTTGGCCTCCTGCTTCTAACGTGCTTAAAGAAATACATGTTCTTTTGTCTGTGTACTCATGATCTCTTCCTTTCCATTTGTCTGCTAAGCATCATCATTTCTCCTGTGACTTTTTCTTAGAATGAGCTAACCATTCTATATCAGTTTGGACTGATTCAAAAATAATCACTCCTGCTTAAACGGTGATGAAACTACTTTTACAAAACTTGTCAGACCATGTAATTTTATACTACTACAAAGTTAGCCAGAGCTTTTCTAATGACAAAGTTATATTAGCAAAGTGTGAATTTCAGGTTCTGTACCATATCTATACAGTTCCTTTTCGTGAACATTTCATTTTATGATTTTCCATATGGTATGAAAAGAGATTTAACATGTAAAAACAGAAATACACCTATACCGGTGTGTAACAACACTTAATTCCATTATTGACCTGACTTATTAAATCATACACATAGAACCAGTGGAATAGGCTTAAATTCTTTATTTTTTTTCTTTACAAGGACTCTCTACTTTGGATTTTGTTTCCCAGAAATATTTTTATCAACCTACATGGAAACTCAAAACACTACAAAAGACTACAAATACATGGCACTTTCTCCCATCTTGCAATACTTGTCTTTTTGCCATCTTATGTGATGCCTGAACTGCTTCCCATCTCCTACAAGTCATACTTTCTCCATATTTACACATTTTTACAAAATGCTGAAAGCTTTTCTTCACTGAGGAAAACTTCTTATCTAATTATTGAGTTCTTCACTGGATTTCCTGTTTCCTGCCAATATGTTGTGGTCCATGGCTGTCCTGAGCCTGTTGACAGTCTCCACTTTGAGTAAAGCATTGCAATTACCATCAGTAAAGAGAAGATCAGAATCAGATTCCACGTTCATAGAACAATCTATTTTTTCAATGAAAGTATTTCTCCAACAGATTAATATTTTCCATTTCCAAGAAACAAACTTGAAAAGAAACAGTCACTGAAGTACTACTATTTTTTCTTAATGCATCAAGATATCACCTGAAATAGATCTGAATATTATTGATAAGAAAATTATGCTCTTTTTTGCGTTTTTAATATGAAAATTGCTCTCTCTCTTGATAATTCACAGTTCATCATACACTGGACAGTACATCTAATATTCTAGTTTAGAGATGTATTAATCATGCAGCTGTAGTACATACTGCTTAAGGATCACTCAACACATTTTTTAGGTATCCTTTAGAATAACTAATTAAAATTATTCAAGGATCAAACTAGAATATAAACAGCAGATGCATTCATTTTTTTCATATTTGATCTATTTTTCCTAGCACTTCTTGTTGTAGCATCCACAGAAAATTTCTACTTCATTCTGAAGACAAGGGATCAAGATGTGGTCACATCTCCCTCACAAACTGCAGAACTCTCTTCCTAAAAAGACTTTTTTGGGATTAGCTCCTTAAACTTATCTCAATTTAGCAAACAACTTAAGAATGTAAATAAATTTAAGTACCCAAGTCGTTTCCATGATACAAGGTATTTCAAATCTAAAATGTGAGATGAGGGGACTGGTAGGTATTGAAAGCTGCATATAAAAGTGCCTTAGTGGATTGTGGCCAGGCAGCTTACCTCCTGCACAGTTTGAAGGATCTCTGTTCTGCTTGGAAACCTGCTTTTTACACATTTACTTGCAGAAGTTTATCAACCATATTATTCAATTCTAAAATATTTGAAGCACTTGGGGAAAAAACAAACAAAATAATCCCATAGCATAATGTTACAGTATCTGGGGACACCTAGTTATTCCAGTCTATCCTGGTAAGTCTTCCTTTGGAAAGTACGTGATGCATATCTTTGCAAAACCTTTACCATAATAGTCTCGCAGAAATGATCCTTGATTACTCAAACTAATGCATTTCTCCCTTCAGAGAGCCCTTACACAAACACTGTGCTTTTACATACCATCTCTAGGCAGCGGTGAAGCACTTCTGCCCTATTTAGCACTATTTCTTTAAATCATCTTGAACAAAAAAAAAAAAAAAAAGCCAAAACAAACCCCTAAATATTCTTTTCTTTGTAGCAACATATATCTAGAGCTATCAATTTTACATCTCCACAGCAGATGAATGCAAGTTTAGTCAGACTCTTGAGTAGTGGATATAAAACATCATGAGTAAAATTTCATCAAGTGCGATAAACCCTTTAATAACTTGGCAACCAAAGCCAGTTCAGAGCAACTCAGGAAAAAATTCTTGTCATTACTTGATGGCCTATGATCTGAAGTGAACTATAAATAATGAGAAAATCAAAATTGTTAAGCACTTTGGCTTTAAAGAGGCTGACCATATGAAACAGATTGATCTTATAGAAATAGCTTTTAGACAAATTCTTCTCATTTCACCATGCTGTATTCTAAGCCTTTATAAAAGGTAGTCCATATTCCAGGAAAGTATAAATTCATGTATCTTCTGTAGGCTTCAGAATTATTTCAGCTGATAACTGAGTTTTAAAATCCTTATCCTTTGAATAAGATCTTCAATAAGATTTAGCTAATTCAGCTGTAGTCTTCTATATGGGCAAAAGAGTCCCATTAACATTTACTTTCTAGCTTTCATTTTATGAGAAATTACACATTATATAAAATTTATACAAGCAAATTCAGTGTATTACATCCTCCTGTTTGACACTGAAATGCTAGGACACAAGTATTTGAAGCCTCCAAGCCTATTGCTTGAAAACACACCCTTCCACAGCAGTCCTATTGAGCTTAATAGCCTTTCATCAGTCTAGACTAATCATGCACTTTGTGTTATTAGCAACCCTTATCCAGGGAGATATTACTAAAACAATATCATGAATGTTAAAATCCTCTGTGGGTACACTGTAATGTATGCAAGATAGTGTAGTGATGTGGTATGTATATGTCAAGATCATCAAACAATTCCAGCCCTACTGAAATGTGTGATCCTACTGGAAAGGTTTTTTTATGGACGATTTTTAAAGGAACTGTGCTGAAACTCAGACTAAATGAACTGCACTTGGGTCCAGGACTGTGTAGCATAGTTGTTTCTCAGAGAAAAAGACAGAGAGATCAATGCCTAAGTATTGATAGTTGTTAAAACTAGTCATACAACCAGATGGGAGAAAAAAAGCCAAAAATGAAGGCAAGTGCAGGAGAACTTTTCATAAATCAGATGTTTAATAACATACTCATGACTGATAAATGTGCTTTTTTTGTTTGTTTGTTTTTTTGTTTGGTTGGGTTTTTTGTGTTTTGGTTTTTTTTTTGTTTGTTTGTTTTT
>VXAU01000819.1:112143-125715 GCA_013399695.1 Formicarius rufipectus | reverse complement strand
TTTTTTTTTTTTTTTTTTTTAATATAGATCATTAGCTAAGCATTAAATTGAATGGAGATGTGCCAATTTATAATAGTTGAGCATGCTGCCACCCAATATCAAGACAGAAACAACAGGAGAGCACCAGATCAAACATTCCCTTTCTTTAGAGATATACCAAGTCCAACAGTGAAGCCAGGACCAGTCAGACACATGATCTGTTAGCGAGCTTGGTCTCATTTCTGAATTATGATCATGCTGATGATGGCTTATGGCACAAAGAGTAATCTTGATCAGCGCAGTCAATGCTGAACACTTTCATTTTTAAGAAAGATGAATCTAGAGGTCTTCCCAGGTTATACAACTGCCTCTCAAATTCACATTTACTCAGAAAGTAAAGAATTTTCTCTATGACATATTTGTGGGTGAGCTCAGAGCAGCTTGCTAAAAATACTAGTCAAGATACTGACTGCACGTTAGATATTGTATATACTACTATAATTGGCAATACATCGATTAATCTACATAAAATGCCATCTACCAATTACTTAGGGTAGCTAGAAAATTGATTTGATTTAGAGAGAAATACATAGGAAGACATTATATTCTTGGTTTTATTTCTTTCTTATCTTGTTTTCCCTTTGTCACACAAGTTCTAAAGCCTTTTAACCTTTTCTTTCACAACAGATTCCTCGCCTTTTTAAAAAGCAAGCAAGTTATTCCCCTGTGGAATCTTACTGCATTTCAGAGTGTCTAATGGCAATGATACAGTGTTTAAGCTATTCATACAATACTCTTCACAGTCAGCCAGCCAGGTTCCCAAGATCTAAAGTATCACTCCTTTTCTAGCTTTTCTATCAGTAGGCATTTCCTCAGAAATAGTCTGAGAAGGGTGACTGTACTGTTTTGAATCATCTTCACTGTTAAAGGCTTTTAGGCGCTGACAAATTTGCACCTTGGAGCTGATTTCCTCAGTTGTTCTGTGTGTATGCCTGTGTGCTTGCTTGTGTGGTGGTAGACAAATCAATGTTTCTGTCTAGTTGGCTTCTTCAGTTTTTTTGATATGCCATCTGTGTCCTGGTAAACTGAACTCACATGTTTTACATACGGAAATAGAACATAAACCAGTTGAAGGAGATGAATAATACCCAGATTCAAGAGCTTCTTAATTATGCAAATGGAAATGCTACAGACAAAAAAAACAAGGCCCTTGCTGCAGAGCAATGTTCAGAACAAAAGAAACCTAGAGCAAACACAATAAACCCAAACCAACAAAAAGCCCAAACTACCCTCTCTCCCCCCAAAAAAAGAAAAATCCAAACCAAACAAAAACCCCTCCAAAACAAAACAAGCCCCCTCTCAAACAACCAAACCAACCAACTACCCCTCCCACCCAAAAAAAAAAAAAACAAACCCAAAAAAAACCCCAGCCAAACAAACAAACAACACACACACCCCCCAAAACCATAACCATACCAACCACCAATATGACGATAGAACTTGGTCACTGTGTGGCACACCCCTTCCCACATTCTCCAGAAATCTCTGTGCAAGAATAGTGGAAAACAACCTAAACCACCTAAGAGAGAGAAATACAGCTAGAAGAAAGTACATGTGGTAATAAGCCGCCAGAGCTTCAAGAACCAGCTTCATGTGTTCTCTGAGGGATCTCTACATTTAATGTAAACATAACACATCTTGAAATGACTCATTATTGCAGATTTTGGGTCAGACTGAAATGCACTATTTTTTTCAGCATGAAAAGATTTTTTATGGATTATAAGTTATGAGCATCACAGAGGATAGACTTTAGATTGGATGGTATGATTTTACAGCACACTATGTTGCTTTCTTCTGGCACATCAAAAGGATTGATTGATTTTTTTTTTCAGGTCTCTTGTTTAGCTGGAGGGCACGTAGATATATTTTGCTAGGAAAAGGGTTAAGAGATTCAACCTTTTGAAAAATGTACTTCTTTACATGCATATAATATGATGGATAGTTAACTGCACACACACTGGCAAACAGAGGTGAAAAACAAATTAATTGGAAGGTATAGAGTTTATTGTTTGTTCTCTGTTTGATAGATGGATCTCATTATTCTCATTGGACAGACAAAGCCATAACAGTTTCCAGAGAAAGGAGAAGTGGCAGCTCCAGGAAACTGCTTACAGATGGACACCCAGCAGGCTAAAAATATTACTTCTGTCCACCTCATCAATAAACTGCCTCCATGCAGAATGGCAATTATTCTTTTCCCGGTCATGTTGCCCTTTGTGAGGCCTGAGGACTGTTATTGATAACAGAGTATGGAGTGCAAAATATATACAGTAACTTAAATTCATTTACTATGGTAAATCCATACTGGGTAGCAATGATGCCTTTTAAGACATTATTTAAAGTGGCAGTATGCACTCATCAATGTCCAAAAGGATTAAGTTGATCCTGTGTTTTGCTACTAGCCTATTAATGATTAATGATACACAGTTATTATTTGCTTATTTTAGACATACTCATTCTGAGTTGAAAGAAAAAGAAAACTCTGTATTATGTGGTTAATAGATTAAAATTTTGCAAGCAGCAGGATGCTTATGATCTTTCTTTCAACCCACCACACACACAGGGACAGATCCTAACCAACAACATATGACCTGGAAAAGAGAGGTTTTGCCAGGTGAAGGCAAAGGGACTACAAATGTGCTTTGCTGGTGTGTCAGCAGTGCTGTCAGCCAGCCCTGATGGTGGGCTGGAACAAGCCTCATGCAATGCAAGAAGCCAAGAGACCCTTGGAGCAAAAGCAGTCTGAGAAAATGACTACAAATGTATTCTGTAAGGATTGCTGACATGCACAAATGGCTTACTCTACATTTACAGTCCTCTGCTTTTTCACCAAGATGCACTGTCTGAATGCACAGCAAACTGAACTTACTCTATATGAAGTGTGATCAGTGTTCTTTGTAAGAATCCATATGGATCTGCTGACTACACAGTTGAACTTCATATGAGAGAGGCTATTTAAGGTTTTCAATATTTAAATGCTAATTTCTATATGACACACGCATCTGTAAACAGAGAAATACTAAAGGTACATTGCTTAAATATACCACACTCACACACAGGGAAATAATTAAGGTCTGGAAACACTAAGAGCTGCAATGTGCCTGACAATAGATGACTTCTGCCCATAAAGTAGGTTAGATGGACACTTGATCTTATTCATCCTAAAGGATCTTTTTCAGCAAGTGAGAAAATGTTTATTTGATCCATAACAAAATTATTACTTCATGAGGTCCAAGGTGAATTACCCTTCTGAAATAAAAAAATTTAAAATAACTAGAAAAATTGGAAATTAACTCAATGAAGAGCATAAGGCAAGAGCAGAGGGCTACATTCAGAAACCACTGAAGCCAGTGGAAATCCTACTATGGACTCAAGTACAGGAAAGTATTAGCTTGTTTTTTCAGAGAGAATTCTCCTACAAACACAGAGTTACACTTGTGTTGCTATTACTATTGTTATCTACACCTTACAAAGATTCTTTCACCTGTGCAGTTTATAGAAATTTGCAAGTGGAAAGAAATATTCTGTATTTCATAATTAAAGAAAAAAAAAACAAAAAACAAAAAAACCCCAACCCTACACAATTATCTGTTCCTGTTTCTGATCCCAGAAGCCCTGTAGCTTCATATAGTACACTCAGTCTGAGGTTCTACACCTTCACTAGCTTAGTCATACTAACATTTGTTTATCTATGTTAGTACCTGAGTCTACCTCAGCAGCTGCCTCGTATATGCACACAAACCTAAGTTTCCTAAGAATTAGTCAATTCACAAATACATACCCAGTACTGCAGAATCATTAAACATGTATTAAAAAAAAGCTCAACCCCCACCAAAACCTTTCAAATGTGCATGTTTCCCAGCTATATGCCAGAACTTGTTTTGGACTCAGAGTTCTGCAGGACCTTGAAAGTAAGGATGTGTGTTCACTTAATTAAAGCTTTATAGACAGTCTTCACTCAAAAGTATTTTTAATGCCCAGAATATTTAATCTACAGTGAAGTTACATGTCTAATTTGTATTGATGATTCATAAGATAGTAATCTCTAGTTAAAAAAAAAAAAAAAAAACGCAAAAAAAAACAAACAAACAAAAACACAAAAAAACCCAACCAACCAAACAAAAAACCAAACAAAACAAAAAGAACCCACAAAACAACAACAACAACAAAAAAACCCAATAATTTTTAGAGAGCCTCAAATTTGTTTATTTGTGGATTTGGTGTGGATTTTTTTTGTTTGTTTGTTTTTCTTTTTTAGGACACAAAGGTTGCCTAATAGGCATCATCCTTTACTATTTTCTTGCCTATCATCAAACAAATAAGCAAAATGAGGATGAGATCAGTAAAATCTAAAGTTACTGAAAAATTTACTAGCCTTGTATAATATATATAAGATAAATTTTGAGTCTCTCTCTTTTATAACTGTTACATCACTAGGTCCACCTTGTAGTAATTCACATTACTATACTTCAGTTTTGGATAATTTTAGCAAAATACTGTTTCATCAAGATTTCACAGTCTTGCCCTGGTACGTGTAAAAAACAAGTAGATTCTTAAGGGTTTGTACTCTCAATAAATGAAATATCACCCTGCTTTAAATGGAATATTTCTCATGTCCATGCCCTTATGCTCTGCTAGGTTTTATGACACTACTTGTCTCACAAGTAAAATCAGGTTACTGGTCTTAGCATTCTTACTGTTCTCCTCATACTGCTAACCTTCTTTATGACCTAGACAAATTATTTTTGCTCCCCATCTTCCATGTGTTAGTGAACATCTTTGTTTAATTTTATTCACAGTCCCAGCAGCTTCTATTATTAATTCAAGCCTAAAAAAGCAAGTAAGTTATTTATAAGCAGAGACTTTCCCCAGCAAGTTCATAAGCACACATACAAATAAGATTTATTATTTTGACCATGCAAGGGAGTTTCCTCAGAGTTCCCTAATCACTTTTAGAATTATGCTGTACTGAAAATCTCTTAGTCTTATAGTGGTTTACATATTACAAAAATAGCATGAGTGCCCAAAATGCACCTTAAGAAAAGTTATTTTCATAAATTTATTAAATGATTCTTCAATTTATCTGTGTGCTGGTTCCAGCCAGGACATGGTTAATTTCTTCAGTAGCCAGGAAGGGGCATGGCCAGGACATTATTCCATAACACCCCAAGTAATTGACAGGGAGAAGGGGTTCCTCCCTGCCCAGTAAGTGTGGCAGAGGGGTGGTGGTGGCGTACTGTCTACTGTAAGGGGGTTTCCATGTGACACTGTCTTTTCTTGTATCCTCTGTCATTACTATTGTTACTGTTACTGTTTGTTTTCTTATCTCATTGCTGGTTTTGGCAAATTTTTCTTATCTCAACATGTGATCTTTAAGTCCTGTGCCTCTATCCCACTGCAGGGAGAGGGAGGGGCAAAGCAAGGAAACAAATGAGCGGCACGTAGTTTGGAGAGTCTCAGCGGGAGCACTAAATTGGAGAGAACCAGTCCTAAACCATGACAATCTGTTAGGAAGTACCATATGATCTCTACTTGTAGGTCACCACTCAAACAAAACAGGCATGAACTCCACAGCACAGATGAGTTGTTATACTTTAACAGATTAGTCCTATTTATCACTATTAATTCATCACTAGATGACACTAGTTTAGTAATGTAAATAAGAAAAAAAGCCCATTTAATCTTTAAAAAAGAAAATTTTATGTCTAATAAGCAGTGGACAAAGGGGGGGAAAATACCCAAACTCGATTATTCAAATGAGTTTTCCTATTCTCATACTCCTTTCACATATCTCCAACAGCTCTTCTGACATAAAATAGTTAGGTGTAGCTGACCGTTGGAAGATTTTAATATCTTTTTCTAGAAATGGACATTTTCTCAGTAAAGAAAGGAAAGATGTATTTTTTCTAAATGTTAAAGTTTTGCCTTACTGTAGGACTCCATCTTTGAATGAGAATTTTTAATAGACAAGGAACAGACAGACACTGCAGTTTAAGCTTCTGTACTGAAAATTTTGTTAACAATAAAAGCTAGGTGCAGCTTCCAAAATTTCATACTGATGAAAGATTGTGGAGCTATTGAAATCCATTAAAGTCATTCTGTTTTGAATGAGATTTGACTAAGACTCAAACCTCCACAAAAAAATCCCCTCAGAAAATCCATTAATTACTTATACAAGTAAAAGAATTAAATACCTGGGGAAACAGCAACAACATTATTCCATGTTGTCTGTCTGTATCTAGATATCTGTAAGAAAGAGAGCACTCACTGGCTAAATATTGTCTTCTACTGCATTTGTAATGAGATAGAGCATAGGCACACACTGGATTTTCATTACATGATAAGTTTTATATACTGCTTATATCATGGAGGGGGGAAGTAAGCAAAAAAGAGGGCAGATTTGGTGTAGAAGCCCTTATCTTTGTTTAGTTATTTTGAAAACTGCATTATATCAATTCAGATTTTTTTTTTAAATTACTTAAATGTAATTTAAAAAGAATAAGTTGAAACACTATAATCACTATCACCATAAAAGAACCACTTGCCCTCATTTTTAAGCCTCTCAATGAGGCAAAAGTTACTAGGTTACCATCCCTGTTTTCTATCAGTAAAGAATTAAGCTCCTATACCTGAGGTTTGCATCAGTTTTTCAGACAAGAACATGTATGATAAGAAAAAGTAGAAACCAATTCATTTTGTAAGTGTCCAAATAGGCATAAGCCAAAGTATGAATTTTGTTGTCAATATTATTTAATCTTTCTGACAAGATTGCTATAAACCATTAGCACTGTAGTATATTTCCCAGGAGCCCATATCTCATTGCTACCAACCACCATCATGACACGAGCCTAGAACAGAGAAAGCCCACAGGCCAGTGCCGTGCCATTTAGTTTGCATGTCCATGGAATCTGGCCCTAAGCTCTAAAAGAGTAATTACATTTTGTATGGCATGGTAAAACAAGTATGCTACTTTTTCACCCCATTTTATCATTACTGAATTATGGATATAAGAAGCTTCTTGAAGGGGCAAATATATAGGGAAACAGTATGTTCTCTGGTGTGCTGAGGCTGTCCCTCTGAGATTGTAAAAAGGTCAGTTGTATGCATTAGAGCCAAACTGAAAGCCAACTGAAGCTTTTCTAAAGAGAGAAGAATGTATATATGAATGCCATGCCCTAAGAAAAAAAGGCAAATAAACAAAAAAAAAAAAAAACCAAATTAAACAAACCTCCCCCCCCAACTACTGGTATTTAAAAGCAAATAAAACTGCTCAGTAGCATATATCCTCAGTTTCTGAAGATTGCTGAGTGCTCTCAGAACTTCCAAAAGAAAATTTAAAACTAAACAAAAACAACAAAAAACAAACAAACAAAAAACTAAATCAGAAGGAAATACATAAAGTAATAGCAAATAAGTCACCTAATTCAAGAGTAAATATCCTTTCCCTTACTGGAAGTCAAAAAGTTTTCTCAAAGGATTTAACAAATGCACTACAGTATTTTCTATACAAGAAAATGAGAAAACCCCTAAAGTGGAAAAGAGCCAACAAATTAAGTTACAGGCCAGAGTCCAAAAAATTTCCTGCTATTGACCTAGACATATGTTGCAGCTAAGGAGCTATAGCAGATAAACTTCCAAAGTTTGACAGAAGGAAAGAACATGTCACTTTCAGAGGTGTCTGAACTGAAAACTACCAGAGCACAATTTTACTCATTCATTTATCCTTTAACATAGTAAAACAAATGACGACAAAGATCCTGATCCCTTTAACCCTCCAAATTAGTTCCAGGAAGAGCAGCAGTCATTCAGTATGTGCCAAGGATCAAACAATACATGGACTGCAAACAGTACATTGAGTGCAAACTGGGATGCCCACTGACAGCAGAAAAATAGCTGCAAGACTAGCAGTATAACATGTTACTAATATGATGCAATATGTTATTTGAAAGGATTCTATAATGAAGAAACAGCCTCCTCAACTACCCATATTAATGATAAATGACCATTCTGCCATAACACCACTTCCTTGCATAAAATTAAAATAAGTGAATATTGTCGCTTTGCTAATTAGTCATAAGAAAAAGAAATTAAACATGCCAAGCTTGAATATTTTACTATGTAAGGCAGACAAAAATTAATTACTGAAGATGATATAAATATGTAATTATTGAGTTTAATCTACAAATATGGAAATTCTAACTCATAAAACTGGTAAAACTCCTATTTCTCTATTTTGCCTAAGCAGAATGAAATAAAAGTATTTTCAGCAGTTTTACAAGCATACAAAAAGCTCTTGGGAGCCTTTTCTGCAGTAAGGACACACAGATCAAGGCACTGGTGGTCCCTCTAATTCAAATATTTGCCAGGCACCATTGCCTTCCCTTGAAATCTTGCAGCTGCTATGACTCAGCTTTTAAGCTGTGAACTTATAGCAGCATTCCCTTTTTCAGTGTTAGAAAAGTGATACTGCCCATTCTTAAAAAGTTTGTTGGATTGTAAACACTCATAACTCTTTATCAAATGCCACAGAAAACATTTATTTCTATTGCTATCTCTCTTCATCTGTGCACCTTCTTGATCTTTGCCACCCAAAATTCAGATTTAGTATTTGACCTTTGTGCTTCACGCAAAGCATTCTGGTGATTATCACATGATTTTCATGCAGACCTTGAAAGACCTACAATCATCAATTTGTACTTCAGAGTTTTTTCTCTTTGTTTTGCAGCCAATAACTGGACAGCAACTAATGTGAAAATTCTTCCAGAAGCATCATCCAGCAAGGTCGAATAATGCATATAAAATTATTTTTTTAATTATTTAAGGATATTCTTTTCTATAACCAGTTACTCTTAAGTAGTTGCTTTCAGTTGATAAAATAAAAACCTTTTTGCAAAGGGATAAAACNATTTTTTTTATATATATATTTTACAGTTTTGGAGTTACACCCCAACCAGTCAAAACCACCATGAGGTTCAGAGAGACATGATCAGAAACATTAGCAATTGACACAAGAGCACTAATACTTGACAGTGTACAAGTGTGTATATTAATATTATTAAGTTGCCCAAACATCTCTAAAGTTCCCCATCTTTAGTATGCATTTATCTGCTTTTGTAAAATACTAATTCTTATGACTTACTGACTTCTGCTCTTTCTGATGAGTTGCATTTTTTAGTAACAAAGAATAAGCATTAGAAACAAAATATGAAGGACACTGAAGACATACAAGTAATACAAAAACATTTTACCGTTTAGACACTACTGGAGGCAAGCTGAAGCATCAAATTATATTGTGAGGATATTACAATAACTAATTGTTATTGTCATATTGTTGCACTAGACTACCCCTTGAGTTACACTAGGTGCAGAGCATGGAAAACTTGAGGTGGTAGACAATCATGGAAACTTCAGAAACACATCAGAATTTGGCAAACCCATTGTTCTCACACACATATATTGTCTAACTCCTCTTTTAATCCTCTCTTTGTCACAGAAGTAACCAGAGTTATGGGTTGGTATGAATGGCATTGCTATATTTCAGTCATAGTACTACTTAGAAAAAAAAATTCAAATTTAGTTTGACAATCTGATATTTATTTACCATAACAGGCCTCATTGAAATTCACTAATAAGTATATATTTGCATTTTTCCTTGAATCCCTATTGTATGCAAGGATTTTGTAGCTTCTTTTACCTATATAGGATATTAAAGCAGTTCTTCAGCTGTGAAAACTCTAGTGCCCCCAGTTTAAGTGATCACTAGAGAATAACAAATTGAAGCTTTTGACTAGATAGCAAGAGGAAAAACAATCAACCTACAGGGAAATAATATTTTAATACATGGTAGGAAGAGAAAACAGATAATCACCTACAAGAAGAAACAGAGTAATTTCATCTGCAATTTTGTAGCTTGATATTTTCAAGCTATCCATGAAATGCCAGCAGATCGGTGCTCTCTCTTCAATACCATATCTAGGGCAAGAATGAGACTGATAATTTGAATGCACTTTCATAGTGCATCAAATTAATTTAGTCCTGAAGAGCAAAATTGTTGTGTTTCTGAACCATAACTGGCTGTCACAGAGAATATGTGAAAAAAAAAAAAAAAGAAAGCTTTATTCCTCTTCTTCAGAAGCCAATCTTTATAATACTTTCATTAGCAGTTAAAAACCACTACTTTAAAATAGAGAAAAAATGGATTTTATGATTGTGAATACTATGGGGTATAGCTTTGCTTCTCCATTTTACTAACAGGCAATGTAGAGTTTATTTTATTGGTGTTAGACTTGTAAAAGGTTTGTAAAAGAATCAAACAAAAACATAAGCAAAAGGAGCTGTAGGATTTTTTTTTGTCTTCTAACCAGTATAAAAGGAAACTTCTTCCTTCATTTAAGAAAGCAATGAAGTGCATTTTTTTTTTTCTAGAGGACAACAATTCTAGTAGTCTATGCAAGAAAGCAGGGTATTTTTCTCTTGTGAACATGGACAGAATAATTTTGTGAATAACATAAACAAACAAAAAACAGCTGAAGCTGTATCCAGTAATGTAGATAACATGACACATACCAAAGGAAATTTCTGTTATGCAAAATGGTAGATTGTTACCTGGAATATGAATTTTATTCAAGCCTCCTAACCCACAAGGAAATCCTTTAGGATCTGAGAAAGTCTGATTGAGAAATGGTTTATTTTTCTATCCATATACAATCTATAACTTACCTACACTTGGTCAGTTTGGTGAATTTCATTTGTCTATATAGAAACACTTTAGTTATCTGAGTTGATAGAAGGAAATGTGCATTTCCATGAAGACAAAAGATTCACCCCAAAAGCAGGTATTTACATTGTGGGATGGAGAAAACTGCTTCCTTGTGTGTATTTCTCTCCAGTAAGTACAGTCAGACAACTGGGTGAGTGAAACAAGGCAAGATGTTCTGCATTGTTAAGGCAGCATTAAGACCTTGGAATACATCAGAATTAAGCTGATGGCAAGCTCTACCACTTCAAGAACTGTAAAAGTGGGAGAAAATAAAGGGGTGAGAAAAGAGAAGCAGTGACTTGGAATAGTTAAAACAGTAATGTATTATTTTCTCTATTGCACATTTCAATGGTAAAGATCAGCACTAAGAACATACTTTCAAAACATATTTTAATCTATCCACGTTGAGAATATCAAACTGGAACCTCACTTTATAAAAAAATAAGGAAGAAAAAAATACTTTGAATTTTATTTTTTTTTTACCTGCTATGATGGCAATTCAGGAAAACCTGACTTCAGATACCATAAGGACACACTGTGCAACTCTTAGATGGTTTAATCTGAAATCCTGAAGACTGCTAATACTTGAAAGCCTTGTCTTTGATATTTTGCTGGTCAAAGATTATTGCATGCCTTTTGATTCCAGGCTTTTCATTAGTTGTTATTCTTGCAAGTTGTCCTAGGAAATCTAGACTACTGCAAGACTTGAGAATTACACCTGTCTTCTCAGTAAATATTCAATGGCATGACTGTTCTTAATTAGCATGGAGACCAGTTGCTAAATAATAGACCCTTTAATACTTGGTGAATACTGATTTCTAGTCCCTGATGATCATATAGTGTCTTATTCTCTGCATATCTAAGCACAGGTTAAATGCTACAGTAAAGCAGGCACCCTTAATTCTGTAATTCAGTAATTGAAAAACTTTTGCCTGTTATTCCGGACCAGTACTAGCACACACACTGAGAACCAGGAAACAAACAGATGAAGAGTGACCAATTATTCTAGCAGATACAGTTTTGAAATAAAAATGTTCTTGTTTCAACAGTTGTTTTCCTCCTATTCCAGCAGGATGCTTTCCAGATGAGCAAATGCTCAGGAGAACAGGCAAGCCTTATGGACTAGCAACCATTCTAAGGAGCTTGTCATTGGCAATTTTGAGAGTTTCAAAGCCACAGACTATTTCACAACTTAGTACAGCCCAAGTGCTAACGCAGATCAGAACGTCCTCCTGCCAACAACAATGCCATCTCTCCGAAATCATAGACTGAATCTTTCTTTAACCCAGTCAAACATAGATTTTTCTCCTGCCTATGATTCTCAAAATGCCTTTCCAGGTGGTTGTTTTATGATCCAGAACAAAGGGAAACTGTCTCAGCCATTGTAAATACCCTTTACTGGTCCTGAAAAGCATATGGCCCGCAAAGTAGCCAGACTCAAAACACTAAGCAGAAATGGTGACACCTGAACCATTTGGCATTTTGGCTCACCATACTTGGAAAATTAAAGTGAACTTCATAACACTATTAATTGCTTGCAAATTGCCAAGATAACAAGAAATCTTCATACATAATTTTAATGTATGGTTAGAACAGGAAAAAAGGTGAGGGAGGGGAAGAATGATCAAACCCTAAGGAGTTTCTCATGAATCAAAACAGAAACACATAGCTCAAGATGCTAAATCAAAACCTAAATTGTCTAAGGCTGCCTAGAGTGGTTGTGAAGTCTCCTTCTCTAGAGATATTCAAGACTTACCTGGATGTGAACCTGTGCAACCTGCTCTAGGTAAACCTGCTTAAGCAGGAGGTTGGACTAGGTGGTCTCCTAAGTCTCCTTCCAACCCCAACCATTCTGTGAGTCTTCAAATTGTCTGTACCAAATCAAAAACATGACTGTGTTTTCCATTTCAGCAACCATTTGCAAATCCAGCTCAGCTACTAGACATGAAAAATATGTGAAAAGGTTTCATCTTCCAACCTAGTCAGTTGGATTAAGTTATTCCTGTTTCCCTGACAACTTGTCAGCATTCATGACCCAGTGAAATTCCCAACTGAGTTGCTGATCAGGTAGTAAATAATTTAGTTGTTTCTTTCTTTTGTGGACTTGTGTTTGTCATTAATGATAGAGCAGCAAAGAGCTCTTCATCTAGCTCACAAATGGGAGAAATGTAAGGTAACACCAGCTGCTAAATTAGCCAAATCTCTTCAGATGACTTTGTCTGGAACCATAGTAAAAACAAAGAACAAGAGCTCTGCTCTCATCAAGGCTATGCCTCTAACATACCTAGAGTTATCATTACTAGTGTCGTTCTTTTTAAGTGCTGTTTTATTTCAAACTGGGATGTGAAAATACTTAGTATAAAGGTATCAGCTAATTGCTATTGTTACTGGGCTTTTTCCAACATAGAAGCGTCATTTCACTGACAAAAAACTTATTACACACAGCATAAAACTTCATTTCTTTTGTGTAATCTCTCAATTGAGCAGAGCAGATGAAGTAACATATAAGGCTAGACATCACTCAAACAAAACCTTGAGCAAGGAAGGCACTGTGCATCCAACTCTTCAAGGAATCTTTTTCTACTTATTTTCCTTGTACTTCTAAGATTAATTGGATCCTTCTCTTCTCCCTTTTAACCATGCTTGGCAAAGATGAGATATTTGCCACAGTACTGCTTATTCCTGCACATCCAAACCCAAGTACCAGTGCAGCTGTGTGTGGGAGTCAAGGCTATGAAGTAGTTGAAATAATGATGTCTTTGGATCATGAAAAA
>VXAU01000819.1:89102-103880 GCA_013399695.1 Formicarius rufipectus | reverse complement strand
CAAACAAACAAACCAACAAAAAAAAAACCACCACGACAAAAAACCCCAGTGCCTGGAAGCTTGAGAAACAGTAAGAAAATTGCTCAGAATACAGTGAGAGGTGAAAGAACAGAGATGATTATTGCTAGGCTTTTTTTGTAATGTTTGATGTTAGTTCATTTCTAACAAGTCTAACTATTGGATTCATATAGTGATGTGAAATTTTATGACTCAGAACTGCAAATTTTGTTTTGGACAAACAAAAAGGCACTTATGAACACTAAGTAAATTACAATAGTGCCAATAGCAATCCAATTCAAAAAAATTCCTTTCTAATTACAATTCTGTTTTTATTTAACTGCTATTACACCTTTCAGGCACTTGCTGCACAAGTTACTATGAACTAAAACAGCAAAAAAATAAATCTCTTGGATGTGGGTCAAGCTGCAGGATCAATCCAAAGACTTCTGCTTGAGTGGCAGCCATGCACATAGTGATAGTTCCTTGATTAGGAACGCAAAACAGGCACTACAAGAATTCTTTCTGCCTTGCTAAATCTTGGCTGTGCCTAAATATTTTATCCACTCTGGAGAGTGCCAAGTGACCTAACATTTCTTAACTTGTAACACCACCACCACCACATTCTTTCGGAGGGCCGGATTCACTTTTAAGCAATAAGATACACATATCCAACTCAAGAGAAGATGATAAAAGGCAGTCACTTGCCATAAAAAATACAGGCCATTCAAAGGCTGACAGGCTCAGTCCTAGAATATCTTAGCAAGTAGGGCTGCAACTGAAAGCTGCCAAGACAAGTTCTTAATGGATCTCTTAGAAATTAGGAATAATAAAAAAGCCTTTAAACTGAAAAGCAAACACGAAAGCAGCACTATGACTGAGAATTCCATCAAAAAGCACTAATACAACCGCAAAACTTAAGGCTTGTGCAGCAAATTAAATAGTTTATCTAGTTACTTTTTGATGGAAATCCACAGCACAGAAGCAATAAAAAGATCACATCAAGAAGTGAATAGCTCTCATGGCCTCGGTTACCCAGTATGTAGGTTCTTAGGAGGAACAGCACTGGTCTTGGTTTTACAGATTAAACACATGCCTGATTTTACTTTATGACTAAGTGACTCTGTCAACATTGCAGAAAGCCCAGAAGACCCAGAATTTATCAGGCAGTATTTAGCAAGGAATACACCAGCTCACCTACTGCCTAAATGTCTTCTACATTAGCTGATGGTCATAGGTTGGTCACCAGATTTACACAAACTGATCCTTTTTCTGTTCCACTGGCAAACTATCTCCAATACCAAATTGTATATTTCACTCATTTTGTCTCATAACTGTGCGTAGACAAATCCCAGCATGTGTAAGCATTCATATAGTGCTGTTGAGGAAACCCATCATACTGTGTAGAAAATAAACTGAGTAAAGGGGTATTCTGAGGACCACTGCACTCCATGTAAAGGCAACAATCGCATTTTGTTTCATCCTTATGTCCCCTCTAAGAATAGCTTATGGTTAGACTGCAAAACTGAGGACAGTTAAGAGACCAACATGCTACTGATGCAAGCTGAAGACTCAGCTCTCCACTGGTTTATTGTTGTCATCTGTCTCCTGATGCAACATCAAATTACTTGGAGAATCAACAGGGCTGTGCTCTGATTTTGTTTAGCAGCAAAACACACACATCACTATTTCTCATGTCTGGTGATTGGACTGTTTTGGTCACACTCTAAAAAGCCAAAAATGACCATGAGAATTCAAAACTTCCCACGTTTAAGATGTCTACTAGAAAAATACTGTTCATTCAGTCACTAAAATACATACTTAAAAAGAGGCTGAAAAAATCTTCTGTTTCAGGTGGTAATCAGGGGCAATCTACAAATTCTTATCCTTTAATATACAAAAAGTAACATGCTTTTTGTTACACACCCTTTAGTTTGATACACTCCTGCTCCACCTGGGACAGGGCTACACTGTGCAATAGTCTAGTCCATAGGCCCTCAAAAACAGGGTTTCTGCTAACTATTGGATCCAAGTCATCCTAGACATCCTCTAAAAGACAAAGTTTTTAAATTCAGGCTGGGCAGCACATCGCCTTTACTGCTGGCTTCACAAAGAGTACTGTATTGACTGGTGCATTCAGGCGAGTGCTCTGTTGATAAAAGCAAAAGTGTGGGTCTGGCTAACCCACTTCCCTTAGACTGCAAGAAAGAACAACACCTGGCTTCTTCTGGATCACATTGGGATTGCTGCATCTGAGTGTACAAAGGGATAGAATGAAGATAAGGACTCAGGACCTGCGTACATTTCCCCATTTCTTTAGGAACAGGGATGTGTTCCCTGAGAAAAGAAAGTTTTTTAATCTACTCCTTCACTATTTGTAAGGTTGAGGGCAGGGAAGCCACAACAACATACGGATTTCTTTTTCTTCCACAGCTGACAGAAGACTCCAGATAAAACTCCTGTCATTTCCTCTTTATTACCAACATTAGAGTTCTCACTGGAGCTGTGTATCTGTAGGACTTTTCTGGAAGTTCAGAACAAAATGGATGCATTTCAAAGCTAACTACAGTCTATTTATAACCCAACCGAATGCATCATCTCAATGCAGTGGGTTTGTGAATTCATATTCGGTATAAAACCGCAGGTGCTGTCAACCCTTTCCAAGAAATCCTTACAGTTATTTCTCTGTTCCCTCACAACTACCATGCTTCCTGCAAAAACAAAACCCAAAGTAAAAACAAAAGTTTCAGCACTACATGTCCAACTCATCACATCCAAATACACTTTATACACTTTTTACTCACATGGGTGTTTGTTACCCATGTGAGTAAGGTCTCCACACTTACTCACATCTTCCTGTTTGGAACAGGAACTTCAAACAGAGAGATTAATTACTGGTTTGAGTATTATGTTGCCTTGTGATGATTGTATATGATTACATGTTTGTCTATAGTTACTTTGAGACCACCAAAGGCAAAAGAGAAATTGACTTTCAAACTAAAATCCTGTTAACAGAACCTGAATAAAATATATATAAAAGATATTTTTAGACCTCTCATGATGTTGAAACTCATCATTCATTAATATTTTAACCTTCCAGCCTGGAATATTTTATGTTCTCCTTTTCATTTAGTAGCTGATTAACCATTCAAGTAATTTGAGGGAATGCAGGAACCCACACATGTTTAGGTATCATTGATTCCACATTTCATCACAAATCAGCATGCAATTTCCTGGAAAAGAAAGTTGTTATTGGACTAGATCAAAAGCAATTTTATATCTCGTCTTTCAGGCAAGTTTGAATTCTCCTTATCTTACACATTCGAGTAAATAAAAGTGCTAAAAATAATAAAAATAAAATAGGCATTCTCTGGCCACTGTTTTTCAAAAAGCCTAGGCTGAAGACTGAAAGCAAAAAATCCCAGTATCTTACAAAATCTTTAAGAGATTCCCTTTCACTTTATCAGGATGGGATTTCATGTCTCTTGCCTCTATGAAAATAAGAACATTATTAAACTAAATGCTATACATAGAGACCATTATTACTCACGAAAAAATTTTCTATGTTCTTAAGATTAACTTCAAATGGAAAAAGATTACATTTAAGTAAAAAACTTCTAATTGGGCAGTAGAGATATTTTTCTTCTTACGAATGTTCCATTTCATTAGTTTCCAAAGATCATTCATCTCATTTGGTAGTTTCCTCACCTGTAGAATTCACCCAGGCCAAGAATCTCAGATATGTTCAGCTACATTTCAACACCAAATATTAACATGATCATCACACTGGGTTTTGATTGCTTTTAAAAATCTAACCTGATGGCATAAGTGAAATCCTTGGCAACACTGATTATCTTCTGTAAAAGAGCTTATCACATATCATCTGCTCTAGCAAACTTTTTCCTAGATATAATTGAACAAAGACTTTTGGGGCAGCAAGCAACTACTAACCTACACAGGGAAAGTACTGTGTGAACACACTGTAAGCACTGATAATTAAAAGTCAAATCCTGATACTATTGACATCTTTATAAATTTCCTTTTATTTCAGCACGATTGAGATTTTTCATACTACTAGAAATATATTTGAACATTGCATTTTCCCCTTTTCTAAAGATGTGCAGAGATGGTAAAAAAGAGGTGGCACTTATGCCCTTACTCAGCCCCAGAACTGTGAAGTCTACTAAAATAACAATTGTCGCATTCAGTGACAATAAACATGATGTATGTACACATCAGAAAACTGTGTCAAGAAAGACTTTATTTTCAAGTCAAGGTTCATTGCAGAGTTATCTGCAGACTTTTGAAGTTCCTGGTTTAGACTTCTCCTATTACCTGCAACGTGTTAAAAAGATCTGAACAATGTTTTAATTCTGTTGACAGTGACTTTTCTCCAAACAGAAATGATGTTCTTAAACAAAATACCACAATAGTTTTTACAAGGGATTTTCAAGGAGTCACAAACACTAGACTGGTCAGGAAGTGAAGAATCCAAACGAGGCACACTAAAAATGCATGCATTTGTCCTTTCAGCTAATGGCATGTTGAAGTTTAGGCATACCAGCTGGTCCTCAAAAGCTGTTGCACCTGCTCTGTTCAGTGGACACTTATATTCCCACCTCAATTCAGCCCTTTTTGTGAGTCTCTCCTTAATGCCTTGTAGAAACTGTCTATTCTGCTATTTTTCCCCAATTTATACTTCTCAGGGTGTGTATTATCGAATTTCATGACATTTGGAGAGAACAACAAATGCCATCATCAATTTTATTGTTATTTCCTAGGAAGTCTTTGTTGCTGTTTTTGGTTTTCTAAGCATAATGAATTACACTTCAAATCTTACTCAATCATGGATAAAAGGATGAAAAACAAACTAGCGAGCTGCTACCTTCTAAATAAAATGTAAAGGAAATGCAGATGTAGTACTATTTTCCTAATGGATTTCACTAATATCAGGAAGAGGCTGATGTTTTGGTTTGCATGATTTCAAATTTTGGGCCTACTAGTTTTTTTCACACACTTTAAACTAGATTTCTACATGATGCAGATTTTCAATCTGGTTAACTGTTAATGACTCAGATTAACAGCTGGTAATTTCTATGAACATTACAGCCTCAAGTTACTTCAGCATTGGTTTTCCACTTGTTTGAAGTCTTGCTTCATTTGTTATGCTGAAAAACAAAGATCAAAATAAGAGCCAGCATCTTCACTTCTCTCCTTTGGTTTATGTTAATAACTCCTGTGAGGTAACAAGTCCTACACTTACTCTGACAACTAGATAATTTTTTTAACATAGAAAACATGACATTTGAGCATTTATTTTAATTTCTTGAGGAAACCAAACTGTATAGACTGCCCTGGAGAAGCAGAATCAGATGATAGATAAAAATTAATTTATGAGAGAACTGAAAATAAGTTCATTTGAAGTCTCATTATTGAGTATCTGCAGTTTGGATGATGTGGTTGTTAAACCTATTTAAATATAGTGGGTGTGAAAACATTGACATTACTCACATCTCACAAACTAAAATGCTTTCAAGTCTTTAAAGTGACTAAACTCTCAATCCTCAGCAGTAAAACACAAACAAGAAACCCATCTTACTATGGAGATTTTATTTTAAGATATGATGTATATTTATAACCATAAATTAAATCTATTTTTCCCCATAAAGGAAAAAGTTTAATAGCCATACTGTTAAGCATTTTTTTTAACAACAGTTTGTGGAGATTATCAGAGTCCTCTCTACTTCTCTATCTTTACTTCATTATACATTTCAATACACACTGTGAACAAAGCTATAAAAATCAAAAGAAACCTGTTCAGTGAAATATTTAAAATTATTTTAAACTTGCAATGCAGTCAGGTGCCATGTTATATAAATTGGCACACAAATAACAGACTCTCCAGGTTTCACCTAAAGGGTCAAGAGAACTTCCCACAGAGCTGGCCATATGCTATATTTCATTTCATGATTTACTTGAAATATTTGAAATAACTAATTTCCTTCTCAGGAAATTCTTCATCTATCAATATATGCATTAATTTATATTCATTATAGCAAAGTGTTCTTTATCTGGAGTCTGTACACAGACTACTGGATATAACACAAGTAGGACCTACATCTCTCCAAATCAGGCTACTCACTGGGTATTATTGTGATACAGTCGTCCTTTTATTTTTTTTTTTCCCTTCCTTAACTGGGCTTCTTGCCCATTTACTTTCAAAGATGCTCTTCTACAGTGGCAATGTATGATGCTAATGCTAGCAAGGTAAGCAAGGTAGCTCCAGGGCACCATGAAAAATTAACTTGTTTCTACAGGAAAGGTGTTTGTTACCCATTGTCTATCAGACAATCTGCCTTAAAATCCTCTAAAAGTTTTGATGCCCAAGCAGCAGGATTGGAAGCTGTTCATGTTAATGCACTTTACCAGTCAGTCATCTCCTTGTTTGGTTTTGGTGTTACCTATTAAAGACTTCTCAGAGGAGATGGAAGATATTAATCACAGAAGGCCACATTTTGCCTACTAATATAAATCACAACAGTCAAATAGGCAACCTTGAAAGATCCAATTCAATAGGCGAAATTTACTCCATGTGACCATCCCACTTGAGATGTCGAGAATCTTCAACACAATCTTTCTTGATACTTGAATAAAACCAGATTATATTCTTCTAGGTTGTATTTCATTTATAACCAGGAAAATAGTCATATGCATCCTGTAAGGCTCACTTTCACTGGATGTGATGCTTTCCCATGTTTCTTCAAAGGAAATAGCACAATTTTTATCCCCATAAGTGCAAACTCCACCAGCACTGTGCATGGCAGGATGAAATTATAAGTTTTGACAACTAAGTGCAGCTTGAGCAGTCTCTCACCCATGCCCTTCTTCCAAGGCTCTCTTTTGAAAGAGCATTATTAGTTTCTAGACTCTTGGGCATATTTTTATGCCTGGGCTATCCATTCCAGGTAGACTCAGTCTTTGAATATCGTCACCTTTCTCATGTCATTCTGATTTGAGGTTCTGTTGCTGAGTGGAACTGATTTGCTATGAACAGACATACATACCCCAAGATCACCATGATTCTGTTCATGTCTACCATTGAAATTACAGAGGTCAACTCTTAAACAGAAGAGAAAATCTAAGAGAATGACATTCATATCACATAAAACCCACACACAAGTTATACATAGATATATGTGAATCACACGTCAACTTCAAAGCTTCTGAGTTTGTATAGAATCATGGAGTCATTAAGGTTGAAAAGACTTCCAAGATCATTGGGTACAACCTTTGACTGAACATCACCATGTCAATTAAACCACAGCACTAAGTGCCACATCCAGCCTTGAACGTTTTCAGGGATGGTGACTCTATGACTTCCCTAGGTGGATCTTTCCAGTACTTGACAGCTCTTTCAGCGAAGAAATTCATCCTGATGTCCAACCTGAACATCCCCTGGCACAGCTTGAGGCCATTTCTCCTTGTACTGTTTCTATTTGTCTGGGAGAAGCGGTCAACTCCCCCCTTGCTGCAACATCCTTTCAAGGTAGTTGTACACAGTGATAAGGTCAGCCAGTAGCCTTTTCTCCAAGCTAAATAACCCAGCTCCCTAAGGTGGCCCTTGCGAGACTTACTCTCTAGACCATTCACCAACTTCATTGCCCTTTTCTGAACATGCTCCAGCACCTCAATGTCTTTCTTGAAGTCCAGGGCCCAAAACTTGACACAGTACTCAAGGTGCAGCCTCATCAGTGCCAAGTAAAGGGGGACAATCACTTCCTTAGTCCTGCTGGCCACACTGTGGCCAGAATGCTATATACAACATTTTATGGAAAATACTGTTTGAAGGTAGTAAATTTGGTTAGAAGCTCTGCTATAGATTTTATATTATTAACATACTTTTATTATTAAAAAGCATTATTATTATTAATAAAAGCATTATTAACATGCTTTTCCATAAACTTGCCCATTACAGAGATGTCCCTGTACTGGGAGTTTCAAAAACAAGTAGAAGTATCTTTCCAATGATCTGACTCTTTGAAACTACTTCAACACAGTAATTCAAATGTGGTTATAGCTCATGCAGACATGCCAACTCTTACACAGCCAAGCAGATGCTGACAATGGTGCAAATACAGCAGTTAAGAGGGCTGCCTTAGACTGGCCATCAGGTCTAACCAAAGTCTTCAGTAAGACTTGTAATACCTACTTAGTCTCACTGCATCAGTACTGCTACCCTAGCTATGCCAATGAAGAAGGCTAAAACCCAAAGGTACTTTTAGCAGAAGGCACACAGCAAGTGTGAAGGAGAACAAAATCAATGTTACATTGAGCCACATATTTTAAGCCAATGCCTTGAAAATTCCTTTCAACTGTATGTCCTTCCTTCGTACATACTTAAAACTACCCACAGATCTACTCTTGACTGACAAATGACTAAGTAATCAAATAAAAGTTCACACTGGTTCTGAAGAACTGAGAAATATCAGTCTCCTGTCTCTTCATAAGTTTAAGGCTTCTCTTTTTAATACATGGGATTCATCTATTACCTTTGGCTTCAAATTTCTTTCAGTTTAAAGGAAGGAGAAATAAAGCTTTCCCAGAGCCATCTCCGTTTATCTAAGCTGAAAAAAGGCTCTTTTATTCCTGAGGAAAAAAGATGATACGATGATAGGAGTGGTAAAAAAGCTATTATAAATCATTCCAGTTGGATTTTCAGTTTCTACATACCAAACTCTTCACGCTTCTCAGAATTAAGTCTTACTAAGTGTTATGTCTTATGCAACAAAAAGCAAACTATCTGAAAAACAGGGACAAATGGGAATACTATATTGTTGAGGCAAAACAGCTTCAAGATATGCAACACCATAAAGCATTTTCCCCACACTTTTATTTCTGTTCTTTCCAAAAACTAATTTAACAGTATAGTGTGTAAATGAATTTATTTATGAATCACACAAAAAAAAACCAAACAAAAAAAAAACAAACACCAAAACAAAACAAAAACAAACAAACAAGAAAAAGAAACAACAAAAAAAACCAAAACCAAAAAACCCAGCGCAAATCCATTGAGTTTCCATATTAATGTTCCCAGATTACAGGAGAAGCTGGGTTTGTGATTACATTTCACTCAGAAAGGTGATCTGACAAAACCAAATAACTAAAAAGAAAGTGTTGAGTACTGCTTTACACGTATATTCACTAGGAAAAATTCAGCCTTTACTTAGGATAAACATTAATTCCTGTTACTAAAAAAAGTTATCTGAAAGATCTACTCCATTATAGCTTCATGGTAACCTAACAGCTGACAAGCGTCTGAAGGTTTCAAGGTTCAGGAGAATCAGTCTGTTGCTGGAGACTAAGAAAGGTGCAACAACCATTTGATAGGCAAAAGTAGACTGTCTGCTGTCTCCTCTCATTCTGGTTAGAAACATTTAAGGAATTTTGAGCTGACTCAAAAGGAAAGTGGGCATTTTCTTAATCAGGTATTAAAAGGAGTAGCTAGCTGGTATTGCTATCTCCCTGACGCTAACCAAAACTTCAGAACTGATACTAAGACGTTTGTTTCAAGGGCATAAATGAAAATACATGAGCTACAAATGAGGTATTTATATTCCACTATGCTTCCTCCATTATTTCCAGAAGAAAATGTCTCTTTCTGAAATGATCTGGAAATTCTCCCTTCTCTAGAGCAGACAGAGGAAACAAACACCTCAGATGGATTTTTTTTCTTGACCTTCTACAAGACCACAAAGTTTTGGTTTCATCATTACCACCCTCAAGCAATGAGCTACTAATTAATATAAGTATATTTTTATTGGCTATATCCATATTAGCAAATGCAGCATGCCATTCCTTCCTTGACACTTATGCCTACTGGTAGAGAGGAATCTACCCCAAAAAAACCCTGGCTTAACTTGAACAGAATTGACTGCATGCAAACTGCATGCTGGGGACGTTCACTCAAGCAACTTATCTCCTGAACTCTGCATACACATACATACAAATACTTGAGCATGCTAGCTGTTACAGGCAAAAGCAGCACCTGAAACTATGCAAACCTTTTAATGAGATACACATTATCATTCCAAAGACTTGGAAATTATTTTGAATATAGACACAATCATAGCATCCACACCCCCACCCAAAAACTAAAAACAAAAAAACCCAAAAACAAACAAACAAACAAACAAACAAACAAACAAACAAACAAACAAACAAACAAACAAACAAACAAACAAACAAACAAACAAACAAACAAACAAACAAACAAACAAACAAACAAACAAACAAACAAACAAACAAACAAACAAACAAACAAACAAACAAACAAACAAACAAACAAACAAACAAACAAACAAACAAACAAACAAAAACAAAAAAAACCAAACAAAACAAAACACAACTTGTGTGGCTACAAGCAAGCCTGGTAGAGCTTAGGGGTTTGAATCAAGTCAGTGTTTTCTGTAACTGGAACAGCAGTGAGTCATGCTAAGTCACAAATTCACCAGCACTTTAGTCCACCATTGTGTTTTAGCAAGATGGTTCCAGGAGCCACAGGAGATCATATGCAAGAGAATGTCATAAAGGTCTTCTATGAGAGGTATTAACTTCTGAGCACAGCATGGTCAAAGTCACCAGCACTTCTACTTTCTTGATGATGAGTTATGGATTTCCTGCTGTACATACACACTGTACGCCTTGTCAGCAAACATGTTATAAAGCTAAATAAATGAGTTTACTTCAACATGCAAGAGTCTGAAGTCTGATTTGCAGATGTGGTGTTTTTTCATATGTAATTAGCTACTAGAAAAGCATCCAATTCTTTTTACTTTATGCTATTGCTTGGAAATGTAGATCATTTTAAAGTATCAACATGAATGAAATGGTTCTTAATAACCCTCCATCAGCTTAACAGCTCAACACCGAAAATGCTACCATGTCCATTACAAAATCTAAAATCTCTATACCAGAAGAAAATATATCAAATTTTTATTACAAGAAAAGTTTCAAAAATCCCAAGCATCTGATCATGTATAATTTTAACAGCACAAGAACTTGTAAAGGGACAATGAGATGAAAACATTTTGAAATTGAGAAATACTTATTTGAAAAAGTTCTTAGGAGTATGTCTTACACATGCACAGACATATTCTGCTGGTCAGAGAAAAGACAAACTCCCCACAGTTATTTTATAAGAACTGAAATTAACAAAAAAACCAACCAAAACAAAACAAACAAACAAAAACAACACACAAAACCAAAAACAAACAAAAAAACCCCCACAAAACAAAAAAACCCCCACAAAACAAAAAAACCCCCACAAAACAAAAAAACCCAAACCCATAAAATCCAAAAACTTCAGACATGCACAGTGAATATCATAGATGCTAAAAGAATAAGTGAAGGATAACAATAATTAACAGTATATATAGTAGTGACAAATTACATCTAGTGTCAAAGAGTAATGAATGAAAGACATTATTCTGCAGCTGACTTTCCTGCATAATCACAACCTAAATTGGCATTTTGACAATTTTTCTAGAAATCACGGTGTAACCATCTCATTGAAGACAGAGGGATTTCATAGTGGGTGGCAGAAGATATTTATAGCTATCAAACATACCAAAACACAATATAGAGAAAAAGGATACTATGTAAAGGCAAATCAAGAAATGTTTATCTCTTATGCAATTAAGGAAATTTGCTGAGATGGAATTGCAATTTCATCATGTCTTTAAATGAAAAAACAGCTTATGAATTGTAATTGACATTATCCTACATATGGAAATCATGGAAGCAAAAATGTAAAAAAAAAATAAAAATTGTCACTTATAAAATTAAAGTCTTTTAGCAACACAAGAATGTGTTGCTAAATGCTCATGTCTCTTTCAATTTTCTGTCTCTAATATGGTGAGCATCCCTGTAAACAGAGTAACCATATTTGGGAGAACAGCTTTCCTCCTTTAGTCATAGGATTTTCTTGGATGCATGCAAGACCAGAAAGTTCTTTGTATTATTATTATATCCTTTACCTTACAGATTCCAAATTCAAACACAAAGTAGAACGAAGATGCTCTACTGACAAAACCGCTTGGGTTTGCCTCTTCATCGGTTAAACACTCCCAGGATCAGGGATGTCATCAGTGTAACCCCTCGGGCATTCCAGACAATACAATGCCACTAGAGGGCAAGCGAAGGACTAAGAGCTCCCCACGTTCAGCTCTCCAGCAGCAACCTCGGTACCACATTTGCACCAAGGCTGCTCTGGACATGTTGGACGGACAAGAGGAACAAGATGGATGCAAATGCAGGTTAGCATACTTTAACACTACCTAAGTAAGAAATATTATTAGGACTTTTATTTACAGAATTGTTATTACTTGTTTAATGTAATAAAGTATAACTCGTACAGTAGAGACAGTCATAAACATAAGAGGAAATCTAAAAAGATAACTATTTAAGCTTGGAATCCATTGGATTGCAGTCCACTAGAATAAGCCCCTCTGTATTATTGACAATAGCTGCACTGAAATCAGAGGACATGAGGGTACAATTGCATTTTAAATTATCACATTCCTAATCACTTATGTTATAGAGGTACAAGATTGATACTTGTGCTAATACCCACTCAAGTTCAGTGTTTTAATTTCTGGGACAAGTCTAATCTGACCTGGAGCACCTTAGATGCCCTGAGGGATGCTCTTAGGCAACTTGTAAAATGCTGCTTTTGCTCCTGTCTGTCTTGCCACAATACAAGGCTACAGAAATTTAAAAATGACATTTTGGCACCTCTCTTGCAAAGGTGAGAATCAGACTAAGTTAGAAACGCTACTGAATAGCATGCCCTGATTTAATCACCATACCCCTGTTATATACAGTGCAAGTGAAGGCAAAAGAAAAACAAAAAAAGTTTTACTATTTCTAATCTTCAGTATTGTCCTTTATTAAGCATTTAAGCCAGGCCAGTGTTGGATAAGATGTTATAAGGAAGAGGTTTATGATTATTTCTTTTTCCTTCATGATCTAAAGCATTCATACTGGAAAACTTCAAGTTTTTGCTCTGCCAGTGTGATATAAACTTTTACTTTCCAAAAGTTAACCTATAACTATCCTTGCTTTTCTTGTTCTCTTCTTCAGCATCAAAAATCAATTAGGGGGAGAGAGACTTGGGGAGCATTAGCATAGGTATTTCTAGCCTTCCTTTGATGAAGATATTTGTCACATTACAAACAGTTGCACCGACCCTGTTAGAAACTTTTTTTTTTTCCAGGTATCTGGACATTCATCTAATTTTCTGTACCACCAAACTGGAATCTATAACCTGGGCTCCACGAGTTGAGTTAAAAGGAACCAACTTTCATGGCAGTTGAAGAAAGAGCTTAGGCAGGAGAGCAGAATAAACCTTAAGATTTAAAAAAAAAGCAAAGAAATCCTCCAGTTTTCAATAAAGTGAATCAAAGTGGACAAAACATCACAAACATAAATATATTTAAAAAAATTTAAAAAATGATTGAAAGCAATCATTTACCATGTTAGCCTTTACCAACCTTTCCCATAGCTACAGAACAGAATCTTGACCTCAGTCAAATAAAAAGGCTTATAGTAGTAACAATGAGCTAAATATATTTCCATTTCACTTTTCTGCCCTTTTTTTCTTCTTCGCAGTATCTATATAGATATAACAGACACAAGATGACTATCCTCCCTTTTCATTCAAGCTGTGATAAAGGACTTTCTACACAGACTAGCACCACTGCAGGTCAATAGCACTGAGACAAAAACACTGTTTCTGCTAGGACAGGGATTCACATAGAACTGGACAGATGTCTTGCTGCTCTGGCTGGAGGAGTTTGCAGGAAGACAGTCTGCCAGTACTGGTGAAACACCTATCAGGATACATTTCACCAAACACTTTCAGGATTAACGAACAGTTGTGGGGGCTTCCCCCCGCCCCCCACCCCCCCCTTCAGTTAATTTCATTTTGGGGACAAAACCAGTTTTGTGAGCTCCTAATGGAAGCATTTTTTTTTTTTTTTTGCACATATATAATAAATGTTTGTGGGGGGTTATTTTTGTTTGTGTTTTTTGTTTGTTTGTTTTTGGTGGTTTGTTTTTGGTGGGTTTTGTTGGTTTTGTTTGTTTGTTTTTTTTAATTTTCACTATTTCCTTAATAGGACTAATGTCTCAATCACTAGTAAAGAACAAAAATAAAATAACTTGACACTACTTTCAGGAATACTGTGACTCTTCAGGATGCTCAGGAGTCAAGAAATCGTGGGATAAATACCAGCTCTGAGAGAAACTACAATATCCTGTTCCAGCAAAAGTCCTTTAGATTGCCTAAGAAATCATAGGTTAGAGCAACAGCCACCCAAATCAGGGAAATTCAAACCTAGTACATGACTCAGACCACACAAATCAAACAGACCATACAGCAATAATAGTAAGAAATGCGATCCATTTCCTGACACCCAGGAAGATAGAATTTCTCCAGATAACTGCTATTTTATGAAAAGGACAACTTGCTCAACAAGTCCTCAATCAGCACTTCACTGAAAACTGTAAACTTGCTTAATTCAGGGTTGGATGATCTGGTACAAAAACGTGTCATGAAGGTTGAATGAACTAAGAAAAACTCGCATTTTATACCAAGGCATAACAGACCTGAAAGTACTTGCCCATAGTTGCAGTATTTTTTAATGCAGAGACTAACACTTACTAGCCCTAACATAGCTTACATATTCACAAAAATGATGAATGTAACAGAAAAAAAAAAAA
>VXAU01000819.1:5987-89068 GCA_013399695.1 Formicarius rufipectus | reverse complement strand
AAAAAAAAAAAAAAAGGAGCAAAGTCTACATTTTTACCATCTTTAGAATACTCTCTCTGAACAGGTGCCTATCTAACTCCCTGGACGACCAAACAGATACAAAACTTCTAGGAGAGCCTGAACACCTGCAGAGAATTGCTATGTACAGAAAACAATCAAATTAATTGAGTCTCATCCTAATTTAATCACAACTCTTTCACTTTCTTTTCAGTATATCTAAGAAATAAGACTATCACTTGAACCTTCAGGGTGAAGAAGGTGCTACTGGCATTCAAGTCCAAGGTCTAACTAGCTGTGCTTCACTGATCCCTAAGCTATTTTCTGTGCTATAAATTTAACACTTGCATATCTCTGGGGTTTTCTGTGACACATATAAGCTGGTTGTATTTAAACAGTATTTAACAGCAATGTCAATAAATCAAAAGAGAAATTTCAGCAGAGCTCAATGCAGAAGCACCCACATCTCCAGACATGTGTCTTAACTATTAGCAATGTTCATTGAAATCTTAATTCCCTCAGACTGAAGAAGAGTCAAGCTAACACAGGAAACAATAATGCTATCTGACATGCATGACCTTTCTGATTAAAGCAACTTGTCTTTCTTAGAGAAGGCAGCCACTACATCTCATTAACAGCTTTGCACTCTATTCTTCAAAATAATGCAGCAACCAATTCATATTCTTCATTTCTGGTGGCATTTGGAAATGTTTTCATTTCTTCTTGAAGTTAATGAGAGACAATGGATATTCAATTGTAGATCAGCAGTGATGGATGCTGCGATGTAAGTAACACTCCCAACTCTTTTTGCAGAACATTCTGGGCCTGTTCTACTCCCATTCCTCTGAGTCCTTCCACTCTTGAGAAAAAAAAAAATAACAACAAAAACAAACAAACAAAA
Organism: Formicarius rufipectus; assembly: GCA_013399695.1. NCBI lineage: Eukaryota > Metazoa > Chordata > Aves > Passeriformes > Formicariidae > Formicarius > Formicarius rufipectus. Next base: position 88,170 of record VXAU01000819.1, on the reverse strand, counting down.
AAAACCCCAAAAAAATAAAACAAACCAAATCAAAAGACCTGCGTAATGCATAAAAAGGCCTTTCACCATTTTTTTCCCCCCACTGAACACAACTATTAAGGTGATACATAGAAATATATTGCATTATAAAAATAAACAATCATGTTACTGTCAGAAACACCAGGACAGAATCAGATGCCCAGGAAAGAAATGATAAATAATTCTTCTTTCACAAATTCAGCTTTCATACCTCAGCTTCCAAAACACACCATTGATCACAGACCAGGAATCCCAGACACAGTACGTTAACCACAATTGTACAAGACTCATTTTGAAACTCCAACTTCTTTCATAACATAGATTTCTAGATGCAAGAGTAATACATTTTTTATCAATGCATTGCGCAAAACACACCAGCTTTCAAAACATTGATGTGTATCTTCTAATACCACTATTTTCATTCCAGCAACTGACAAACCATTCCACTACAATTCCTTGGATACCAAAGAGCAAAACTTTCAGATCGTTACCACACGGATTGAATTCACATCAATCACATGAAGTGAATTTCTACAGCCTAGTTGCCACTAGCCAAAAAAAGCCAATTACATCCTGACAGTGTGGCCAGCAGGTCCAGGGAGGTGATTCTGCCCCTCTACTCTCCTGCGGTGAGACCCTTCCTGGGTATTGTGTCCAGGTCTGGGGTCCCCAGCACAAGGAGGACATGGACCTGTTTGAGCCAGTCCAGAGGAGGGCCACCAAGACAATTAGAGGGGTGGAGGAGGCTCCTAATGAGGAAAGGCTGAGAGTTGAGGCCACTCAACCTGGAAAAGAAAAGGCTTCAGGGTGACGTAATTGTGGCCTTCCATAACCTGAAGAGAACCTACAACAAAGATGCGAAGAGACTATGCACAAGATCATATAGTGACGTGACCAGGGGGAAAGGATTCAAACTAAGAGTAGGTTCAGATTAGGTACTAAGAAGAAATTCTTTACTGTGAGGGTCATGAGGCACTGAAACATATTGTCTAGAGAAGTTGTGGATATCCCATCTTTGAAAGCATTTAAGGCAAGACTGGGGGGGACTCTGAGCAGCCTGGTACAGTAAAAAATGTCCCTGCCCATGGCAAGGGGGTTGGAACTGGATATCCTCTAAAGTCCCTTCCAATCTAAGCTATTCTATGATTTAGAGATGTTGTGAAAGGCTGCAGGATTTTTCCAGGAAAAAAAGCTAACAAAAATTTGCATTTGAAGCCTACAAAAATTCCATAAAGTTTGTTTTCCAGCACAAAAAGAGCTACATACATGCAAATTTATATGAAAATTAGATGTGTTGTCATGGATATTAGCTTTCCTTCTTATACAAAGTTTCATTGTCTGATTACATTCAAAGTTAATGTGGAACAGCCACATATTGAAAATGTAGTGATCTATTTGACACTGATAAAATAAGAACTATGGAAATGCTGTAAACAAACAGCTATTGCTCAGTATTTGTGTGTGCTGTTTGGGATAAAAAACTGACAGTTTTTCCATTGCAAAGTCCCTGATTAATAACCACAGATATTTCAGCATATTTTGTGACAAACATCACATCAAAATGGTTATTTCAAATATACACAAACTCCATGTGTGTATTTTTGCAGTTTACTCCTCATTTACTCAAATTAAAACCAATTTTCACCAGAACACTAAAATCTGCTTTTCCACAGTAGGAGCTATTTCAGCTTTCTGTCTCCCACTTCCCTGTCTAGAGGAACACTCTAAGCACAGGTCCAAAGAGTCACTGAAGAGGAAAGGCTTTTTCCCTTAGCTTTCATACACTTTAAAATGGTAGAACTGTTATTGTTGCTAAAATTCCCCAGTAAAACACCACCAGAATCACATTCAGGCCAGAAAGATAATAGGAAAAGGCCAGCACAAAGAGGAAAACGCTACAGGTATTTATGTGCAACAAACCAGAAGTTTGGAATGGAATCATAGTTCACAAAAATGCAATTTCAACTAGTACATATGCAGGTTATTCAAATAACCACAGCACTTTACTATGTTTTCACATTTACTTTTAGGAAGAATTATAAGTTATGCAATCACTTTGTTTCTTATAACTTCTAGGATGTAGAATGTATTGTATGGATCAACATCAGCCATTGACCCTGACACAAAGGTTGCAAGTACCAAGTAGTGCAGTACTGTTGCTGCTGAGGATTCAACACTACGTATTGAAACAGTACTTGAGTTCCTTTGTAAATGTTGATTCATTTCCTGCTACAGTAACACACTTGTACCCAATATTCTGTGAAGGAGAAGTGATTTGGTAATCAATTTAAATTAGTATTTCAAGCATACAAACGCCTGCTTCAGAAACATGTGGCCATGATATCAAGAGGCCAGCAAAAACGTCACAGCATGTTTGTCAGAATGAAACTAGCTCAGGAAATATAACAGTATATTCTGTAAATGGAAACATTTACGGAGATCTAGCTCAAATAAATTGGGAAGTAAGCACTTAAAAAAAGTTTTGCTGACCAAACAGAGTAAAACATCTAGTACATCACAACAACATAAAATACCAAGCTGGATGTGCATTCACAGGACTGCTGTCTTACACTGCAATCACTTTAGGGTACAGATTTTGAATTCCACCCATGCTGGACCTTGAACGCCTAAACTTGTATCACCCAAATTGAAAGTTTACGTTCCTCAAAACAAACTTCAGAGCATTTATCTTTTACTCAGCATCAGTAAGTAATGTAGTTAACTTAAATCTCAGAAACACATTAATTTAATAGACCTATTTTGTAGGTTGTTGTAGCCTAGGTTTTGGGTTTATTTGTTGTTTGGCCTGGTGTTTGAGGTCAGAAAGAGAAACAGGGACTACCTGGGAACAACTCATTTCATCCTAGAGTAGGCAGCTAAAATACATCAAACTGCATTCCAATTAATTAATATTTTTTCATTGCCTAAACTTTCAATAAATTATTTGTTGCAGACAAATCTTCACACTGTAGATGTCTAGACTTAGTTGAGATTAATCCTATTTTAAGTCTTCTGGGCACTGACTTTGTTACTCCTTTTACATGATCTAGAAATTTCACTGCCAGATCTAATTCAATTGATGATGTCATAAGACAATTCACTGATAAAGTCTCCTTTGTATGTCTTTCAAGTTATATCATGTTTTAGATATTCTTTCATTGTCACATTAAACACTTTGTTCTCCCTTTGACATATCTATTTTCCCACGGACTTTGACTTTCCAGAGCTACAGAAACCAGACCATTGACAGCAGGGTTAATACTTCCCTGCTAAGGTCACTGCTGACGTCTTACCTCCAGAAGAATATTAAGTGGGAACTCAATGCTAGGGAGAGATCTAATATACTGTCAATTGAATCTGTACCTTTTAAATTTATTTTTAATACATTACACAAGAAGATCAATGCTTTAGTAAAACCAGTGGATTTGTCTGGGTGTTTCTTTTTTTCCCTCAGTGCCACTTATTGACATTTCAAACCTTTCCTTCAAGGACCTCTAAATTTATCTACATGTCTTGTCCTGAGTGGAAAGAATCATATTCCTTTTTACTATTAGTTTTTCTCCTTTTTCAGCTTCCTTTCTTATTGGATGCTCCCCCCACTCTCCTCTCCCTAGCCCTCGTCCTTTGCCAGCTGCAGCCCTGGAATTTTTATGAGTATTTGACTACACTATCAAAGAAATCCTTTGGGTACAATCTGTCATGAGTTTCTTCTTTAAAGTTCTGTGGGTCAAGTGCCATTATCTCAGCCTCTCCCTTTTGGAGGGAGAGGACTAGATGAGTTCTTAAGCCTTAGGATGTTTCTTAATTATTTTTTTCCTTTTTTTTTTTTTTTTCCCTGCCTTTTCCTTTCCATGAGTTAATTTCTTGTCTATTCCTAGTTCTGGAGACAAAAGGCTATCCTCTTGCATTAATCACTTTTCCAGGGTCACTGTGTGAAGTCTGAGCCAGATTCCACATTGCTAGTGCTTTTTGCTCAAAAAATCTTCAGTGAAGCTGTACTAGAAAGGAACCCTGTGTCTTGCAAGGTCACAATGATGTGCCTTAACATTTTTTGGTGAAAGCAATTCAGAATCTGAGTGTTTGTTAACTGTAAGGCACGTGCTGAGCAAGAAAGGACAGCAAAGCTTCTTGTGTACAAGTCTTCCAATTTTGAAATTCCTTATCCAGCTTGAAGAACAAGGGAGGACATTTAAAATTGTTGACCCACATTTTGTGCTCTCACTCATCACAGTATTTTCTTTCAGTATCAGTCCTGTACTCTTTCCTCTGTACCAGCCTTGTTTGCAAAGGGCAAAAAGCTGATAATCTAGAGACAGATCCAGACTGTGCTCTACAAACTAAGGGCTTCCTTTGTGCCATTCTGGCCTCCCGTGTGCTGTCCATCTGCTCAACTGCAAATTTTACAAAAGCTCAAAATTCTCCTGTCAAGTCAAAGGGCTGCCAAACAGTCCTGCTTTTGACGAGAGACAATACCCTCTTTTTCTCAGCCTGTAAGAGGCTTCCAGGCAACAAATACGAGAAATTGAAGTGGATGTCAGGGATGTTAAGGAAACTTCAAAAATTTTTTACACAGTTCCTTTGAACTGATCTATCTCATCTTGTTCGTGCCCATGAATTACAATAACTTCCCCCAAAGTATGACTGAAAATTCCCATATAGGCTATAGTGTAATAGCAGCAAAAGACAAAAGATTTGTGTCTAACTACTAAGTAGAAACCAGGGCAAAAATTTTCTAAAGATCCTGCAAACCATTTAAATATGTAAAAGATGAATGTATGGCATGGACAGCCTTCAGAGACTGAAAGTTGTATAATAAGCTTGGCTGGATCAAGACAAAGCACAACCAATTTTTTGTTGCCTTCTCAGTTACTGTCCTGCTACTGAATTTGCTTTTGTCTCAGTGGTAGCACTCTCATATAGGTCAATGTTGAAAGAACTAGATGATGGTCGGTTATGCCAGGTTTTAGTCAAATAAGTCACTAAACCTACATACCATAGATAATTTAAATACTAGCATTCACACACAGGGCATTGTTTTGTTGTTTCAGAGTGAAGATTACATTCCTAGCAGCTGCAAGCTTTTAAACGATATTCCCCCCCTCCCAAAAAAAAACAACAAAACCAACCAAACAACAACAACAAACAAACAACAAAAAAAGAACAACAAAGAAACAACAAAAAACAAAACAAAACACATACACACACACAAAAACACACACAAAAAAAAACAAAACCAACCAAACAAAAACAAAACAAAACCAAAACAAAACAAAAAAACACAACCAACACTTTCAGGACCAGATATCTCAAATCATGGTCAAGACCCTGGATGGTTTTGTGGTGCACTATCACCTTCTTATGATACTTCAGACTTCCTTCAATATTTCAGCTACCCTCATGGCCACCAAGCAGCATCCAGATAATGTGAGCCTAGGAACATAACACATTAGACACCTGAATCATTCAATGCCTAATCTACGTTCTTCCAGTAGGTAATCTCTGTCCTGGCTATAAAGAGAATCAGAGTAAGGCAGAGTTCGATTACAAGGGACCTCATTCAGACACTTTTGCAAGCACCTCTCCAAGTGGAAACAGTAAGAGCATCACAGATTTGTTTGGCAAACATAAATAGTCCAAGCAAATGTGAACACTATTGGTGAAAGTGATTCTAGTTCCCCAAAACCTTAATCATACAAACACTGATATTCCTATTTATGATCTTGATTGCCTGTTCTGCTCACAACACTGTGAAGGCAGATAAGGTAGGAACTCTAAAAACATGGAGCTTTAGATAAATTGGGAAATAGAGCAGCACTGAAAACTCCATTATTTTCTGTTTTGTTTTGCACTTTCATTTATTTGAATGAAACAATCTACACTGGTCTAAATTTTTCATCCTGAGAGCCAATTTGCTTTTGGGTGTCTCTAGCTGTCAGGAACTAACTAGAGGAGGGAACTGGACCAAGATGATGCACCGTATTCCAGCTGATGCTGAAATTCAAGCATCAAGCATTAGAGCCTGCAGTTTTGTCTCCTACTGGTTGCCACCTTCCTAGTGCTATGCCCATCTGTTGATAGATTGACTCTTTAGTTCACTATGTTACTATCAGATAGACTCCCATTCTGCCAATTCTCCCATTCTTCTCAAGGAGGTTGCTTTAGCTTCCTCTTTCATCATACACACTCCGTGAGAGGAGAAAGAACATGTCCGAAATCACAAAGCTGAGATTTTCACAATGGGCTTAAGCATTTGTAATTATATTTATGAGGTTTTGGCTTCCTAAATACATTTGAGTATCAGTTCTCTGGTATTTCTGGCACCTCCTATCAGCCCTGATAAGCACAAGGGTTTTCTCTTTTCAGACACCAGAAAGCACATCAGCTCAATCTACACCAAAGCATTGACAACAATCATTTGACAGATCTTACTTGGGAAGCAAAGGGTAAAATAAATATTAAAGAAAAAAAAACAAACAAACAAAAAAAAAAACAAAAACAAAACAAAAAACACAAAAAACCAAAACAAAACACAAACCAAAAAAAACCCCAAACAAATCAAAAAACAAACAAACAAACAAACAAAAACACATAAGAATGTCACCTGTTTTCTTCTTTGTGTGTGCAATCACTTTTATCAGTATGGAAAATACAACAATTGGAGCAAAGAGCATGATGAAGCAATCAGATGGAGATCAGAAAGCCACAACACCCACAGCATTAGGGAAACCGCCCATGCTGCTATCAAGCACAGTCCAGTACAGAAGAGTAGATGCTTTTCCCTTCATTTAAATTGAGTCATAACTAAAATGAATGGTTCTCAGTTACAGCTAATCTTTCATTATTGTCAGATTATAAATACTAATGTATATGATTATGGGCCGCATAATACTGTAAAGTGCCAGTATCCTAAGGCTGATTAAAGACTACACACACTCAAAGAAGTGTAGCTCTGTTAATCATCCTCATTTCCCAAGAACTTTATTCTTCTCTCTTCTAGTTCTTTAGATACAGTATTAATTCAGAGAGTTAGGCAGCTCCCAGTCTGGAAATTTAGCTATAAAAGTACTGTTTTATCTCAGAATATGTATTGTTATAAAGCCTCCTGAAGTTTTGGTCTCCAGAAGCACAAAAAACCCCAAAGATTTTTCTTTTATATTGTAAACATTGTTGCAGATTTAAATGGCACTATAATAATTTACTTGGCCAAAATAAAGCCTTTTAATTTTAAATGCTTCTTATACATCTTTTAAATTGAATACTGACTCCAGAGTCCTAAAAAATGTTCTACTGATGTAACCAGAACATTCTCAGAAATATTGCAATATACATAAAGCAAAACAAAAACAAGCAGTCATCTCCCAATCTGACAAGATAACAGGAGACTGATTTTTATTAGTTGGTTTCAGTCACTTAGAGTAACTGATCAGGAAATGAGCCGTCTTATATGGAAGACTTTTAGCATTTTAATTTTGTCTTCCAGCATACAAAAAAAATAAGTTTTCAAAGTGTAACACTCCCAATTTTCCCAGAGGTCATAATGTAAATTTCTATTTTGCAGCCTGTCACAAAGCTAAGCAAGACAGAATGAACAAAGCGCTTAACCAAGACCATCCTCCCAATCACACCTGATCCCATTTTCTTTCTTCCCCAGCTATCCTTCAGTGGCTGACTGCTGTTTTTTCTAACACTATCTTGCAATTTAGAGAGCTCATCATGTTTCCTTTATCAGTGAGCTAATCTAGCAAAAAAAAAAAAAAAAATCCCCTTTTTTTTGATTGAGAGCATTAACTCTGTGTCTACATGTACAGGATGAAAAATTTCAATTGATCCTTTCTGCTGTCAAAGAAAGAAATTCCACTGTTTTTAAAACTCTGATCAGAAGCATTTCTTTATCCTCCCAAACAAGTCTAGTTCTGTCATAAAGCTGGAGATTTTTACTTTATCTAGCTTTCCATCGGAGTATTTCTTTAGATCATCTTCTAGACCTCCAGCAATGCAGCTATTAGGTCAATAGAATTCAATAATGCTAAGTGAAGTGTTTCCATTTTTCTGCTTTATGTAAAAACAACCATAGCTTCAATAAATCTGTACACAAGGGTTCATTTGTTATATCCTCAGGAAGGATATTTTTTCTAACTTGGACCCAAGAAAGAAAGATTGTCTTTGGCTCTGCAGGCCCTGGGTATGATTGACTAGAGATACCTGCACCAGAACACTGGCCAAGGAATTTCACCCAGTGATTCCTTTTTAAAAGAAAAGCTTTTATTGCACTAGCCTTTGGGCAATTCCTTAAAAATGAAAAGTCTTATCATCTTATATCAAATAACTGACATCATGGTCACATCCTTCACAGATTAGAATTACCAAGCTGGAATTCCACATTGATCTCTTCTTGTTCCCACATGAAATCTCAGGTCCAACTACATATATATCCTCTATTCTCTGCCACTTAAACTTAATTCATGGTTCACTCAGACCTGAAGATGCAACCAACCCATAACCTAAAACAAAATTTCTTCTCATCCAGCTAAGATCCTATGCCCTGCTTCAGTTCCCCTCCAGAAAACAAAGATCATGAAAACGATGTTCACAAATTCACAATGAAAGCGAGAAAGTTGTTACAGTAGAATCACTAACAAAACATACTTTGTTGTTAAGGCAAACTCAAAATAACAGATGTTAAAACAGGTCCTGGATTTTGCACCTGGGATGGGGCCACCCTGGATGTACATACAGACTAGGGAACAAAAGGCTCAAGAGCAGAACCATGAAAAGGGACCTAGTTAAACATAAGTTGAATATGAGTCAGCAGTGCCCTGACAGCCAGGAGGCACAAGCATTACATGTATTTCTGGACCTCCTAATACAGTGATATATATTGATATGTCTACATGCCTCAAGAGATCAGAATATTAGCTTAACTGCAGACTTTATCACTAAGAAGTAATACAAACAGAATGGCAAATGTCATGGCAAGCTAAATCCTCAATAGCCATTATTATTCCAGATCTTCATTAACATCCTGGTTTTCTCACCCCAGGATATTTATTTTAACACAATCTCTCTGTGACAAATCAGACCTACAAGATTATAGGGGAGATAGCACTGAAGAATAACACTTACTGAAGTCCTTAATCCTTTATTTACCTTAAGATTCAACAGGATTCTCTTTGTTCCCATGCATCAACCTTCTACCACAAAAAAAAAAAAAAAAGACTCATAAAATAACCACATCCAGTGATCCAGTGGTAAACCTCCTACACCCAAATAAAAAAAAAAGCAATCTTACTCCAGCCATCTTCCCACACACTCAGAGTAACAGACCTGACATGATAAGAGAGATCTGCAGAAGGGAGATAGAAGAATAACTCACAATGGAATTTAATTTAATCCTTCCACCCACAGAAACCACTCACCCTTACCAGAGGTGAATAAGTAGCTACACTTTGGCCACTAAGACATCTTTATAAAGTTATGACATTATAACCATTGCAAACTTAGCCTTACAGACATGCAGAATCTCACCTTTCTCCTTCACCCATAGAAAGCTACTAATATGAGCTTGATGAAGCTTTTAGTCATGTCTACCTGGAAGCAACTTTAGATTCTGTTTTCATTTAGTCTGGTAACCAGTCTAGTACCTGTGAGGATGAAACTAAATCACTGAAGGATTAAAAGTGCTTGAACATCCCTTCATGTGACTTTTTTTTTTTTTTTTTTCTTTTGTTAATCCAAACTTAGGAGAATGAGCTAAGTCTTTTATAATCTGTCGAGTGATGTTACTCAAAACACCTGAGCTAACAGCTGTACGATATAACCTAAGAAGCAACCCTCCACAGAAACAGGTCACCTATCAAACAACAAAACCAGAGTAACTCCCTTATAATCTCTGCTGGTATTGAATTAAGGTCAGTTAAAGCCTTCACATTTGACTACAAATTATTTAGGCTAAAATGAGATGAAGACACACCAAAATAATAAAGCAAAATTAGTCTTAAATCAAAGCAGGAGAAAAGCTTCTAATCACTTACTTGCTTCACCTATTATAATCAGATGCTCTTCCTGCCATACAGATAAAGACCCACGAGTTTACAACTCAGATTTATGGACTTACTGACTTGAAGAATAATGTCTCTCTCTCTAGATATGACAGCAACTATTGCACAAATAATTCCTGACAAAAGGGAGGGGGAAAAAAAAAAAAAAAAAGATTTGTTCTCCTGGTCAATCCTACACTGCTTCTGGTTCCTGCTCCTGATCACTGTCATCCAGCCATGTCTACTTCTGAAGTGTATGGAAAGCCCCAGCACATGCAGAACAGGAGTGTACTCAACAGTAACTTTTACCTGAGTTGTTTCTGTAATCTTAGCACACTTACAGTCTTCAATTTGCAAAGTACAACATTCCAAGATAAGTAAGGCAGAAATGCTCAAAAGAGTCATTCCTTTGCTTATTATGACAATTTGAGCTAAGCTGGTGTGGGAGACTCCCTCTCCAAGACCTGGCAAGGCCCTGTTAATTCTGATCCAGAATACTGTTGTTGCTACGCTACCAAAAAGTTTGGCCTTTTTTCCCATCACATCACAGATATCTGTCGGGTGACCCTTCAGGTATGCATACTCATTTGTTTGCATAATGTGGGGTTTCTTATACCAAAACCAGAACATGGTTTTGTACTAAACTGAGCCCCAGCTGAAATACTGACCTACATAAAATTATTTGGGTTTTCTGGTTTCTCTCATTTTTATTCTATCTGTAATACTTTCCATAGATGAAGTACTGCCTATGAACCTGTAAGATACACTATACATCATACACGTTCCACGGTGCTGATTAATAGTAATAATAATGCACAAGCAATTGAGTTGTTTTTTTTTTTTTTTTTTCACATTTATTCTATGGCCATTTTCTCCACAAGTTTGATTAAAGCAAGAAAAAGTTCAATGAATCAGGAATAACAGCAGTATACACCAGGAGAGCTTTATGTAATGTTTTAAGACTTATTTCCTCTTGTTGCTGAAAATAGGGCACTGAAGGCAAGTCAGTGTGTTTATGGCACTATGATTTCCAGCTTTGTCTTTCTTTGCTGGAATATCACATATTGATTTATAATTAAAACATGCATTTTGAATTACTGAGAGTTGCAATCAAAGACAACAAAACTGAAAGAGGAGATGTGCATATATCTAGCTTTACATTTCTTAAGACATCAGACCCATGTCTTTAACAGACCTGCATTGCTCCAAAGATTTTCCACCAGATTACCTTCACACAGTCTTTTTTCCCCCTTGTTTTTGAAATATTTACTCCTCTTGAAAGTTGATACATGTCTGTCTCTATTTTAAATTATCTTGTCCTTACATCCCTGTACCTATTCTATTAGGCATTTTATCCCACTTGTCTTGGATGGTCAGTTCCAAAATAACAGCTGCTAAATGTGATACAGAGCTGCATCATCCTTTCCTCCTAAGGAAAATTCTGGAACAAGCTGGAGTTCCTGATTAGCTGTGTTCATATATAGAAGAGTTTTCTGTCTCCAGTGAGCTCTCTGGCTTGCCTTACCTAGTATGCCTATAAGTTCTGAAATGCATCAGACTAAGGGAAATTATGAAACGAACCAGGAATGTGATGATTTATGGAGGCATAATTTTTCATTATTTTAAATGTCTGAATGTTTTTTCCAGTGTGATACTTGATCTGCACAGAGTAAATCACCTAACAGTTGCAAATGAGTAATAGATTTTATTTATTACATGTTCTTTTATGCTAAAATTCAATACAACAGTTTAATTTCTTAAAAACTCTACCTAGCGTACTGACATGTAAGTTGAGTTCCTTACGCTTCGACAATGGCTGCAATAATCACCAGACTCATCTTACAAAAGAACACTCATGAAATGGCCATTTTTCTTTAGAAAAATGCTTTATTAAGAAATGGTTTTTTTAAGAAGTTCAGGTCTTGGATATATTGGATTTGATCTATGGGATCAAGTATTCTCTTGAAATCTTACTATATTTTATCATTTTGGTGGGGTGAAGATACTGGAGGTTACCTAAATCTGACAGTTGAGTAGCTCTCTCATATAAATGAATTGCAAGGAGAAAGTTATTTCATATATGTACTATTTCCCCTGCCTATCAAGCAGAGTAGAAATAGCCAGTAGCTCCTTGCCCTGGTTCCACACAGGATAGGGTTCATTTTTTTGTAGTAGCCAGGATAGGACATGGCTAGGGAAGTTAGTCTATACCACTTCATGTCATTGCCAGGGGAGGGGGAAAGAGACTCTCTTCCAGGGAAGAGAGGTTCCTTTCAGTTGAGAACGGCAAATTGAGCTGTCTGGTGTTGTCTGTTACCAGGGTTGGGTTTGTTCTGTTTTGTTTTTTCCCACATGAATAATTTCTTTTTTTATACCCTCTGTCATTAGTATTGTTTTCTTATCTCATTCCTGTTTCCAGTAAATTGTTCTTATCTCAATCCATGATCTTTGCCTTTTGTGCCACCAATTCTCCACTCCATCCCGTCACAGCAGGGAGGAGAAAATGAAGGAGAGCAAGAGCGCAAGCAGCCTGTGGTTTGGAGGGGTATTATAGTTTTCTTAGGAGTGGGCAGAATTTTCTTTTCCCCTACCAACCAATGAGGAGCTAATGGCCCTGATCTTCTCCCACTGCAGATATCAAAGGACATATCATGACTGAAAGGGGTTCCCTAACAATGGTAGCTCGCTGGGGTGTGGTGAGGGAAAGGGGGTACTTTTTGGTTTTTCACCTTGCCGGGGCTGGGAGGGGAGAGGGCTGCTGGAGAGAGAGGGGGAGAGAGGCTTCTCGGGGAACCTCTGCTTGGTCTCCTTCTCTTTTCCTCCAGTTTCCCAATCCCTGGATTCTCGGATTTCCTGGTGCTTCAGATGGAGAGCGATAGAGACTTGCTAAATGGGGTTTTTTTTGCGTCAGGCTTCCTGAGAGGGGCAGTGCCTGCCGTCCCAGGTGCGAGGGGCTACCGGCTCTGGGCAACATCCCTCCCCTCGCCATGGACCAAGAGAGAGTTTTTGCCCAGGGAAAAAGGACCCCAGCTATTTCCTTCTCTGCGCAATGCCTTTGCACCAACTCTACAGCGACTATCTCGGACACACACAAACTTTTTCCACCCACTCCGGGGGGCAGCTCAGCACCGACTGAGGGGCAACATCGCCACCTGCTGTCTGTAAATATTACTGCGCCCAATGGGAGCAGAGACCGAGGTGAAGGGAGTTTCAAAAGGGAACTGTCCCACAAATTCATCGTTCAGTTCTGGTTGCTTTGATTTCTCTTGAATAGATATACATAGATAGATATATAGAGAGATATATTGTGGCTAAGAACGGTTATCCTTGCTATTATCATACCTTAATTAAATTTTGAGTCCAAAGGAGGTCTGTCTCCTTCTTTGGTTTCTAGTCCAACAACTTTCTTAATTTCCTCTAAACCTAGACAAGGGGGAACTGAATTGGGGAGTAGAATTCCTAAACTATGACATTCCTCCTAGTAAAGGTAGTTGTACAATTCACTCAACTGCTCTAACTTCAGCTGATGTTGGTGCTTGTAAGGATGAGCACTGTTATCTTTTCTACAACACTGGAGACACTTGGTGCAGCTGGTGCACACATTGTCATTTTGACAGTTCCACTATTCTAAATTATAACAGTGTCAAAGCTGTTAAGACAAATCTGTTTGGATCCAGAGAAACTAGATCCTGCCAGTGAACTCAGCCCCAAAGCATCAATATCTTGACATGAATGGCACTGGCCACTGAAGATAGCTTGGTAAGTTACCTCCACAGATCAACAGGCTTTAAGGAGACATTAAAATTTGCTATTAATGATGGGACAGTTAGTCTTAACATATGCCAGTCATTCTGAAATCAGGGTCTAGCTAGATGCAGTCACATATTTGCACAGGAGGACTTTAGAACCATTCTTCATACAGATGTTCTATATAGCCTATTTAAAAAGAAAAGCTGTAATAATTTTGTACAAAAAATGTAGATGGTGCAGCATCAGATTTGTCTTAATGTGGTAGCTGGTGTTTTGCTCATCTGTTCAGGCAGTAAAATATATTATGTTCAGAGGGTTAGAATTCTTCAGAAATGCATACATTAACCAATCAAAACTCCTTTTTCATTGCAAGGTCTTCGGTAGTCACTGATTGATAAGCCATTAAATGTTCACTCCTTGCCCAGAGCTTCTAATGAGTACTGAAGATTATACCACTTAACTCTCCCAACTCGTGCATCAGAGGCATTAAGAAGAATTAGGATATTTAGAGTTATATTTCACCTAAATATTGTTTCTTTGGGGTAAAACAAGCAGTTAATTTACATATCATTGGTTTTGTTTACTCCTCTGTATGTGAAATCACAGATGATTCCCAGGGCTGAGAAAACAATCACATTTTTCTCAAAGTCAAACAAAGTGTAAACACATTCAAAAGAATAACAAAAGTAACTAAGATGGGAAGCATCACAGAAATGCCCAGAGCTGAGAGCAAAATAGCCTTTAGTGACTAATAGAAAAGCTGAATACAGCTTCTTGACATGTCTGCTATTCATTCTATGGATGATGTGCCTCCATACAGTACTTCTAGGTTTCAAAGTGCCAGTAAATGAATATGTTGCAGTACCTGGCAAAGGTTGCACTGTGATCTTTGTGCTAGGAAGAGTAAAAGGCAAATCTACATTCAGGTCTTTCTTCATTGCAGAACATAGTCTTCATCATGGTTTGTAATATAGGGAAAGAAAAGCTAGTCACAATAAGGTATGCACTGCTATACAGTTACGAACAAGTGAGGAAGTGGCTTTTCTTTCTCATCCAAAGCTTGTAATGCTTGCTTAATAACTTAAATGCAGAGACTTGATCTAAACACAGTGGGGATTTGGAGCTATCCTAAAAATAGATTGTAAAATCTTACCGAACAAGTACATATTGCAGAAGACTCCTCCAATTAAAAGTCCATACAACTTTAAATAAATCTGCCAGTGAGTGGGATGCATCTCAAAGGAGTAGAAAAAGCTGTCTACATTCAACTTGATGGAACTGTATCACCCTGAGATTCTAGCCCAACTACTTTAATAGCACAGCTTTATAATCTCTGAAAATCTTTTAGATAATCTTTACATACATATAACAACAAACAAATTTGAAGTGTGATGGGAAATCCAGAAAGGTTTAATTTTTTTATTACATAAAAAAACTAAAACATGTAACACTGAGATTAGGGTCCTTCTAATCAGATGATGGTTAGTGAAATTATGCAGACAAATGAGATCTATAGGGATGCATTTTTTAGCAAGAACTCAAAGCCTGTATAAGAAAACCAGGATGAATGACAAAGTTCCAGGAGTTCCAGGAAAGCCTGTACCAGTTCAAGAAATCCATGTAGGCGTATTAACTATAAGGGAACCATCTCTGACTTCTAACTCTTGGAGGCTAAGAATATTCTGAGGAAATATCAGCACATGGTTGGTCTGTATTATATTTAAGATAAGTGCTGCGAAAGTGTTGAAAACAGCATGATAGGCTACTTGGAGTCCTTCTATGGACATTATGCTCTTCTTTAAATTACATATAGAGAAGATATCATGAAGGTTTATATCTCCTGAAGCACACAGGTCATCATGGTCTTTACAAAAGACATCTTGTCTACTTTGTCAGGATCTTTGTATCAGAAGTAAATAAGTACAGAACTGCTAGCTACATGTCTAAACTGTATCTGTATTATGTTTTCAGGCAATGCTGTTATCTAGCGCAGACACGGTTAAGTGGACTGCCATACAAAAAAAATTTAAATTGATCTATAGGTGTTATCAAGTACTGAGAATGTAACAAAGTACTGGAAGTCTTTCTGAATTACAACCAGGTAATGAAGGTAGGGAGGGGTCTCAAGCCTTCCTTTGGATGGGAAAAATCATGAATTAGTGTGAATAAAAATTCGTCCTTATTCATGCGGAAATTCTTCCCTTTTTGCAGATCACAGAGAAGATTCACTTCCCCTGTAAACAGATTCTGGCTAAGTGGCTTCTAAGCAGATGAAAAAACAGCTGGGGACAGGTATGAGGCAACCTAAAATGTTGTCTGACCTTGAAGTATATGGTGTCAAGTACTTCAATACAAAAAATGAGAAAAGGTAGTTTTCAATGCAAAGAAAAATGACTAAAATCCATAAACATGGCAAAATGGTAACTCAAAACAGTCTTGTCATGATCATTACTAGATTAAATCATTAAGAAACACAGTATTTTGTAATACCCTGAGCAGGTAGAAGTCTTCTGCTGTCTCAAAGAAGAAATTACTCTATTTTTTCCTCACCTGTGCACGGACCAGCTCTCAGAAATTTTGCTGTAGTCATATGCACATTGAAAGGAAAAAAATCAGCCAAGAAATCCTCCCAAGTGTGAAGGGCACTGCACTTTTTCATGCAGAACTAATTCACATCATCCAAACAGAAGATCCTCCTCTGATCACTACACAGTTCCTGGGACCTCCGAACTCCGGAGCCAAGAAGACAGTGGCTCATTACCACACATATTCCCATTGACTGTAACATGCTAACTGCACCATCTAGAGCTGTTTGTAAAGGTGCTCTTGCTGCTAACTGTCCCTCAGCAATTAGGGATTTAAATTCTTTTCTATGTTCCTGTGGTGGCCTCATCAACAAAATCTGTAAAGTTATTATAATTAAGAAAATCATAACATGCCAGAAGGACCTAATAATTTGACATTCTAAATTGCAAGTTTGCAAATGAATAACTTTTATGATCAGGCAGATCTGATCATCTTGGCTCCCTCTCAGCAGGGGTTTGCATCAGTCTGTTCTGTCCCAACAAATGGCACACAGTATATGTATATTTTGTTTGCTGCACTTGAATCTACAATGACAATTCAAGGTCCTTGCTGAATATTTTTACAGGTTCCAATAAAGCCTCATTAATGAAAGCTGTTTTCTCCACAGCACAGAAGTATGCAGCATGTCCAGCAATCTACAGGTTTGGTGCATATTCTTATGCAGAATTTTGAGCAATTTTGTTCACTTTCTCACAAATTTCTGGAAACTTCAAAAATTATCTTTGATGCAAATGCAGCAGAAAAATCAGCTTGTATTTTAAAAGAAGGTTTGAATCTTTCTCTTTCCTTAAGTCTGAAGCCTAAAAAAAATTCTTCAAAGCTATTTGTTTCAATTCTATGGAGTCCTACAAATGTTTGTAGAGGCCTCAGTGATGTCCTGGAGGTCAATTTTAACTTTTATGAGACACAAATCAAGAAAAAGATTACTTGAAGTACATTGAGTCTTTTTAGCTTTTTATATCCTTATTCTAGAAGTACTTAGACTGGGATACAGTAATTCTTTAACCTGTAAGCAAATTTAACACTGAATCTATCCTAACAGGAATGTTTCACTTGGGGAAAATAATCAATGTTTAAAACTAGAAGACATGAATCTTACATTTCTTGTTCTTGGACACCTACTGGAGAATGTTTTTACAGAAAAATAAAATTAAAAAAAAAATAAAATAAAAAAAAAAAATCCTGGTGACCACTGTGTGTAACCTACTGCAGGAAATTTTCCCATAAAGCACATCTGCTCATCTGTGATGCATCACACACTACTTAAACGGACTGTTAGTTCTGCTACTACTACCAAAGCTAGGAAAGGAGTAAACAACAGGAAAAAATATAATTTGGTTAAAATTATTAGTGTTGTTGCAGTCGATTATTTGTATTTCCATGCAATCTAGAAGCCTGAGTTATAGACCAAAATTCATTGTGATAAAAATACAAAATTTCTGAGAAGTTTCAGGTTTGTTTTCTGAAAAGACCATAAGCTGCTCATCTGAAACACTTTTCCTGACCCCACTGTACATTATTTGCTAACTTGTATTAGTTTGAGCAGAAGTCTGAATCATGTTTCTTTTAAAAGGCACAAGGCGTTAGTTAATTTCTCTCCAATACAAAACAGGCTGATCAGCTTGCACATTAAAACTGTACACTCTAAAATCATCACAATGTGTAAGTGTGTTATTACAGATTGTTTCTCAGTCTAACTCATACATGCTAGAAGTGCTCTTACTGGTAAGAAACCAGCAGAAATCACTGCCTCACAATAACACATACAGCCATTGTCACAGTGATTCAGGCCAATTTATCTAGTCCAATATGCTCTTTCTGACAGTGACCAGCATCAGAGAAAAGGGCAAGAAACCATGAAATTGACAATTTTGGAATAATCTTTCAATAGGTGAAGCTGCTTCTTAAATTTGAATTTAGAAGTGAAGTGCCTTGAAGCTTGAGTGTTCATAGAAATTGTGCTAAACTTTTGATTCATCTGGTATCTTATAGCAGCAAGTTTTAGACTTCTCAAACATATTGTTGTACTACTATTGTATAAGCTGAATTTCAAAGGGATTTCCTTGTGCTTTTATTTTTGTTCCACTTTTGCTCTTGAAATGCAAAGGTAGTATGAAGTTTTTGTAGCTGCAATTTAAGCTGCCTCTGCATTCATCCTCAAGACAAACGCAAACCATATTTCTGTACTCCTAGAAGGGAAGAAAAGCACTAACATAAAAGCTTAAGAACAAACACTTTGCATCCAGCATCCTTTCCTACTCTACCACACTTATGGTTAAAGTTTATATATATATATCTATACATCCATTCATACATATGTGAATATCTATTTTTAATAACCAGCCAATACCATAACACTAAACAGACATAAACATTAAAAACTCTCCATCGCTGTATACAATTTTAAACATGGAAAAGCAGTTTATTAGCACTCAAAGAGAATTGTGAACAAGAAAAGGGAAAAATAAAAAAATTAAATGTACATTGCCCAAACAGCCTAGCAAATTTAGCCATGCATTTAGTCACTAAATATAACTGAAGAAATGTGTACCTTACTACCTCAACAATACCAGCTCCATTGTTCAGAAGATCCAGTAGAGGAACCAATGATCCAAAGCAAATACAAAACCTCCAAGACAATCAAAAATTCATATATACAGTACAAGTGCCTAGAAAGCAACTCTGAAAATCAAAACCAACTCAAATAACAAAGGAAAACATCTAGAAATTCTGTAAAGGAAGAATTCCTCCATATGGTGCAGTACTGAATGGATCTTCTACAAAGATAGTTGGACTGGATGAAGTTGCCCTAATGAATTTGCATATCCAGCTACCTTTGTTGAATACATACTATAACTTCAACTACTAAAATCAGGGTACCTGAGTTATAGAAAAACTAATATAAACTGTATAACAAAATGCACTAAATACTGCAACTTACTAGGAAAAAAATAAAAAGGTAGCTGGAACAGCTACTGATACTTAATAACAATTTAGTAAAAGAATCTCACTCAATTACTACATAAATTTGTAATTTTATCCCCAAGAGTTCAGGAATGTTTCTGAGGCCAGATCAAACACTGGCTGAAGTTCCAGTGAAGACTCTCATTGATTTGACTGCCTTTTGAATGGAGCCCAGAAATTACTAGATCTGCTTTCTTTGAAGACACTGCAAAACTTCATACTTGTGGTTAGTCCTATGAAGCACCAGTATTTAAGAAACCAGTCCTTCTTAATAACAAATCACACCTCCAAATTGCTTTCACAGTGGTGATACCCTGGAGCTATGCAAGACCCTGAGCTGTCCTTCAGTGTTTTGCCACCAAAAATATTGCCAGTAAGTACTGTTCTGTTTCCACCTGCAGCATACTCTAAATGAAGGTAAATAAGGCATTCATGCAGGAAATTAACACATGGCATAAAATAATACTGAGCTTCAGGGTGAAAGCTAGCATCATGTCACAGGGAAAATCAGAGTGTAACAGTGTGTGTGCAGTCCCAGGCAGGGGCTCAGTAAGACAGTTCAAAATGCTAATAGAAATATTGACAGAACAAGCACACAAACCAAAACTAAGTTGTCACTTGTGCTATTGGTCTGAAGAAACACAGATTACTTCTTTCAGCTTTCCTTGATGTTTGCAATATCCCTGTGTTCTTAACAAGGTTTTTGCTAATTGTTAGCAAAACTTACATTCAACCTACCTTACAAATCTTAATATTACTTCACAATCTATGTAGCAATGTGTTTCAATTTCTACTTATTGTACCATTCTGTGTAGGTTTTATTACTTGTGGGAGGGGGGAAGAACCAGTGTCAATCAAAATGTGAGAGTCTCTCATGCAAGTGAGGCACATAAAACTTGATAAAGAGTAGAAGTCATATCATATACTGTGCCCAGCATCCTGAAGGTGTAGCAAAAGGGTCACAAGTGAACCTTCTCAGTTTCAGACTCCACAAGATGCCAAAATATCCTCTAACTGCTTTATATTTTGGTTAACTCCAAAAATTTCCATGGTCCATTTGAGACAAATTAGCTGGCATCCCATCACCAAAGTGTCCGAGGTATTTCTTACTTCACTAGATTTCCTACTTTGAGATTCAGTTCTGATATATCATCAGCCCTGGTTCTTCCTAGGATGGCTGCTTCTTACGTGGCAAATAAAGTGATTTCAAGCAGTGCTGGTGCCAGTGGCATTACAGCCTGTTCACCCATGGGTACCTGTAATACCCACACAATGCTATGGTAGTGTTCAGTTCAAGAAAAATTTATTTGGATTTTTTAAACTCTCAGCAATGTACATTCACAAACTAGCCTGCAATTAGACTACAGCTTAGGAGTCACATGGAACACAGATGAGTTTGTGCAGCAACATTCACACAAAACCCTGAGAAACAATTTGAGAACTAATTCAGAGTTAATGTTTTTTCTTCTTAAAAAAGGCCTCTGAACAGACTTTTGCCATGAATGCAGATGAGAAAAGATACACTATAAGAGCAGTAACATCTCTAGGTAAGTTGTAAAGCAATTGCCAGTTTACAAAGGTGAAAAATCCAGGATAAGTGCTTAGGAATGGAGAAAAAAGAGCTGCCATGAACAGGACTAAATTCGCTATTCCTGACACAAGAGAAGGAAGCAAAGGCCAAGGTGAACTGCAGGTCATTTAGCCAAGCCAGAAATGCAGAGTAGGTGTTTTGGAAGATGCAACATTGTGAACCGACCACTAGGCAAGGAAGGGAACACAAAGAACCTTGTGTTTGCCAATATTGATACACAAGGGCCAAAAGCAACAGAAAACAATAGAAAGAATACTTCTTCTCCATGGGTGGCTGAAACTGCAGAGAAGATGTTTAGGGGCTGGGGCGTGGGGAAGTGGGACACTCCGTTCCCCCAGACAACTGAGCTCTCCAGGACACTGCATAAGGGAACTTAGGAGAAAGAAAATTTGGGGCCAGGCCAGAGCATCATTGAACAAAATGGTTTAACTGTGCCAAAACTCTCCATGGAACAGCTGCTCATATTTGCTGCATCCTTATACTGTGAAGCAGAAAATACAAGTCTGTTGCCTGCTGTCTTCTAAGGAAAGCTCTCTGTAAGCTGTTGACACTGTATTTCATGCTTTGCTCTATCAATTTGTTTAGGTTTTCAGAAGGATAAAAAGTGGCAAAGCAAAATAAAACAAAGGTCCTGAAAAGTAAATGCAAGATACATGAGAGTTTAAAAGGAAGAGAAGCCTGGGGCAGGAGGATGGAAAGGGGAAAGAGGCAAAAAAGAAACCCTTTGTGGAATCTGATTCATCACAGTACTTTCCAGTCAAGATTATAACAATATCCTTTATTTTAATATATTCAGTTCAGTGAGGAAATTACTTTATTTCAGTCAGAATTATCTCAGGATGAAATGACAACTGCTAATGACAATCTATAAAACTCAGACATTCTCTCTGACTCATTACATATTGCTAGGGAAGGTAGAAAATTTATTCTATCATCTATCTATCTATCTATCTATCTATCTATCTATCTATCTATCTATCTATCTATCTATCTATCTATCTATCTATCATCATGGCTGTCTCTGAGTCAGGAAACACTCACCAGAAAGCAACAATCTCTGTGAGCCCAATGTGTCAGTTTTCTGGTCACACTGGCAAGTTATGGCCTTTGTACTCTGCTGTCACATTACTTCAGCATTTACGTTCAGGAGATACTCTAATAAATGAGTATATTAGGAAGATTTGCACAAGAAGAGCAGAGGAAATGAAGTGTTTTTCAAGGAAGATAAAACTGTGTTTCAGGGAATCTGTGATAATAAAAACTAGGAAGATAATGTTTCATCCAGGGAAACTGACAGTATTTCTAGGAATATTGTCCAGTCTGGGACAAAGAAGTGGACTGGACTTGAAACAGCTGTTTCTATTCTCCCAATAAAGCAATTATGAAAAAACAAACAAGCACACAAAACCAACAAAAACCCACCACCAACAACAACAAAAAAAAACCACACACACAAAAAACAAACCAAAACACCAAACCATAGATTTTCCTAGAGGACACCAAAAAAATGCTCACCTAACACCACCTGTACCCTTTAGAATCTTTTTCTTCATCACAGCACTTTTTCTAAAGCAACGCCATGAACATTTCAAGGGTGTTAATTACAGAAAAAATGTAAGATTGTTGTGTTTAAACACAGCCAAGCATAGGACAGTGTTTGATTGCAGTAAATCCAAACAAAATTAATTACACATAAATTATTTTGCAGTTACCCTGTACTGAAGTAGAGCTTCTTAAAGCAAAAAACTTCAGGTGGATACTGAATCTGACATTTGAATTTTAAGATGCGGAGTTATTTATTTGAGTTGTTAGTCTTTGCAGTTATCTTTAGGTGACACTATGTAATTTTAAAGTCTGGTCACAATTTTTAAATGCTTTCACACAGTTTGGTGTCTGAAAATGCTGCAACACACTACATAGGTTATGCAATTTTTGTTCTTACTAATGCCACTCAGTATTGGCTCTAAAAGCAACAGAGACTGTACCTTAGAAAACAATTTTTGCAGACATAAAAGAGAGCAGAAAAGGCAAATAAATAGTTTAAATTGAAAATGAAGTTGACATAAGAATACATTGACTAAATGTTTGTGCCTCACACCATTAGGTCACAGCAAGTCAGGTTGTTAGAGGCAGCCCTAAATCCAGTACAAATACATAGCTAACAGAACCCTATCTTTCGGTATCTATAACTCCTTACAGTCACTTGTACTGGTGTTTATCAATAGCAATTTTAATTCAAGATGATTCTGATAAAATTTCTCAAAAGTTTCAAAATCTATTTGTTTTACATTATTTTATTAACTAACCATATTGGTGGTGCAGTTTTGGTGGTTCATATAATGTTACTTTCCTCCAGTGCACTTTTCATCACACAAACAAGACATTTTACATTTCAAATGCAATAACTATTTGGTTTTTACTTTTTTTTTTTTTTTTAAATTTTCCCCCTTCTCTTGTTTTGTCTTACTCCTGAAGATGTGTGTTGGGTTTTTTCCCTTTTTCATCTCAATATATAAGTGCAATAATAGAAGTAATTAATGTTTAGCTGTTTAAATTCCATTTTACACACAGTAGACATCTCATGATTAAATCCATCCAGTGTCTGAAATTAGACCAACTTGTGCAGCTGAGCTTCTTCTTGCTAGCAGGAATGCACTTCCCTTTTGCTCTGAACCGATTTGTGATGCACTTGATGTACAATGTTCCAAGTACAGCTTTGAAATAAATGTGGGATATTATTCTGTCTTCAAGGCCAAAATAGAGAAAGGTTGTATTAAGCATTTAGGTGGGAGAAGGAGGGAAGGAGAGGAAAATAAAATGAAAAGGCAATGTCTGCAGATGACCAGGCTGTATGTGGCACTGGAAAATCATTGTCAGCTTTGCTGTCAGTGTCACACTAAACTTCCCAGTTGTTCATAACTGGAAATGTCACAAAATGTCATGGCATAAGTTGCTGTATTTTGTTTTCTGTAGAAAGGGTGCACAATAATAAAACAGCCTCAGGAGTGTGTGGCTAGCCAACAGCAGCTTGTAAAGGTCTCAGTAAAGCAGCATGTGTGCACATTCTGAAGGAGAAGCAAACATCAGCTACTTTTTTTTTTCATTATTTTTTATTAATAACACAGTGCTTGAGCTTATAGAAATTTAACATTTAAATTAATCACAAAGAAAAGGCCTTGTTTTAATCTTTTCTAGATCTCAAAGCTGCCTTTGTCCAAGTGCTAAAATGCTGATGTCAGATTAGTTATTGACAGAGCCAGTACAAATTTGTTCCATGTTCATTTATCTTCCGGAATTTGATGTAGTGCTATACAATTAAAAGCAGAACTCTTTGTGAAATAAGCTGTTCACTGGTGACATCAATGTGGGAGAAAGCTTTGCATTTTAAAGCAACGTCTCTCAAAGTACAGATTTTATCTTCTCCACAAGGTTTGTGGTTTTGAATGAAGTCCAGGCCAGGTTCTCTCTGTGACATCTTCTTTCACTCAATTTACTTCCATTTGCTTTTCAGAAAGCAAAACCAACTATACAGGCATAAACTCAACAAGACACCCTCCACTTAACCATTAAGATTAAGCAGTATAAAATGGTATCTGCAGTCTATACATCCAAATAAAACGTCTTTGAATGAAACGATTTTGGCTCCTTTACAAAAGAAAACAAGTAAGGGAATCAATCATCTGTTTTTCTCTGCTTATAAAAGCCAATGCAGATCCAGAAGCTACAGTTAAAATCCTTCCCTTACAATCTTGCTCTTGCATGTAATTAAGTTCATTGTAACACGTTAATATTCCAATGCTGTGACCTACTTACAAAGTTAAAACTGTCAAATGGCTAAAAGTGACCCATTCACTTTCCTATTGATTTTGACTAAGTCACTAAGTCCCTCTGCTATTTAGTGAATCATGTGCCTCTGCTTTATCTACACAGGCCTTTTTATAACATAGAGTAGAACAGCTACAGAAACTACAGAACAGAGGCAGGGATAAGAAAGTAATCAAGAATAAATGCTGAGCTAGAATAATTTGTTTTCAAAGATATATTTTCTCCAAGACAGTGATTTATTTCAATGTCTATTTCAAATATGCAAAATGACTCAGATGTCATAATTTAGTCTTACAGTCCTTGGTACATTAGTCTAATGTAACATCATTGAGCAGCTGCATTCTCCACTATTTGAAGGACAGGTGGAAGCTATGCTTTGGTCAATTGTAAATTTATTCACTCCAAAATTCTTTTTTATCACACTATATTTTATTCTATTATGGCTGGCTCTACCCTTGTAATTGTTTTGGTTTTGTTTTTTTCCTCCCAAGTTCCTAGCAAGGTGAACGAACTAGTTAAGGAGTAATCAAGCTTACAACCATTTTGAGCTTTTTAGTTATTATATGCTGTATTTCAAAACACAGGTGAACTATTCAGTTTATGTAATAAAACCAAGTGACAGACTCCGCACATAATCCTGGTCCTTTCTGTTGTCATCTGAGGCAGGAAGATTTTACCTGGACATTCATCATCCACCATTTTTTGGAACATGAAGCTCAGCCTCCCACACTCTATAAATCTACCGGAATGTTTACCAAAACCCTTTAAAATAAACTATATCCATATACTATGAATGGAAACAAACCTTCAGATCTGTCTCCTCCAATTTTGTTGTTTTTATCTCTGTCTCTCCACTTCTTAAATGATGGGTAGATCAGGAGGCTGTAACTCCACTTACAGTTCTCCTCATAACCATTCTGTCTCCTGGTACCACCCAGCTCCTCAAATTTACAGTGCAGCTACATGCAGTGTTTTCATGTTAGCCCATCACTGAGGTAACCAGTGGGAGGCCAATTAAAGGCATCCATCCTGATTTCTACATTTGCCAATTGCACCACGCATACTGCATATGCTCTCCTGCAAGCGGCTGTGGGGCCTCCTGAACTGAAGTGGATGCTTGTCCTGGAGTGGATGTCTTTGCAGCATGGAGCAGACGGAATGACTGAGAAACACAGCAAGGTAGAGGCCTCCAGCAAAAGTAGCGGTTCAGAGACTCCTAAGACAAGCAGGGAATAGGCTGAAAGCCAAACCTCAGAACTAATGATAAGAGAGATACTTTGATAGAAGTTCAGAAGAGGCAATGCAGAATTTGTTACAGCTCAGAGAACTGATAAAAGTTGCTCAAATCACAGCAGGACAGGATTCACTCAACAATCACAGTAGGCTGGGAGGGGTAAGAGATACCTGCTGTCAAACCCTTTATTTTAACTCATCTTGACCAATAAATCTTAAGTTTTCTGTTTCAAGAGCTATTTATCTTCAGTGTTTTGGGTTGTTCATTTGAAAGAACAGATGTGGCCAGACTTCCATGAAAGAATCAACTAAGTTGTCAGACAATACAGGAAAGGTCTTTATCACTTCAAACGGTTCATTATAAACTTCTACTTGGACTCAGTTACTTTCCCACTTTGCAACTTTCACAAGCACACTTCTTGTGAAAAATTTGGTAGCAGCTCTATAGCCATTTTCAATTCTATATAATGCGGTGGCATAATTCTACTCTTTTTCCACATAGGTACCTCACTGTAATAACTGCCTTCCTTATACAGACTATTTTAAAGACCTAAAGAGCTAAGTTTGCAAGAAGGGATTAGCATACATCTTCCGCATCTAAACACTACATAATAAGACTCTTTGAAAACGTGTAATTCCCACTCATATGAACTTCCAACAACAGCAGATGTCAGGAGGAAAGTGACACAGCCTTACAAGAGTACTTACACCACTGGCAGAACAAAACCCCAACCAAACAGATGAAGAAAAAAGGTACAAATAAGGCAAGCGGAACCACTGCTAACAGGTTTGTGTTAATATATCCCATGTGGCACTGACACTAGCACAAGACTTTCAAGTTAACCTCTCATTTTATTTCAGCTTCTACTGTGCTATTTAGTCCTTCCCCTGTGTAACTATTAAGCTGTTATTTTTATTTTATGTTTTAAATGAATGTGTGGGCAATAGCTTATTTCATTAAATGAACAAAGGAAGTCCTGTGCCTCGCGTTTCCTCAACATTTCAAGGTATTTCAATAACTACATACTTGTCTTCTTTCTTGCCTATCTTATTTGTCAGACTTTCCATTTACTGGAATACAGTTGTTTCCATTTATTAATATCAATACTATTGAGGCTACATCTGTATATATTTATTGAACTGAAAAAGCCCAGAGATATAAAATTTCTCTACAAGAATTCTTATCTCTCTAATTTGTTTTCAGAATTTGTTTCTTGGTACCCAGTATTTAATTATCTGCATCTCAGATTCTCTGCTTAACCTGTTCCCTTAACCTTTCTAACAAATGAAAGTATTGTACCAATACCTGAGGCAGTTTTCTGATTAAGTCAGTCTAATGTGTCCTTTAAGATGGAAGCAGGAAAGCTTCATTCCCAAACACTTAAGTTTGCAAACCTAGTTAAGGTGCTACACAGTATCTTTATATAACATCTCTTTTAAAGAGAAGGGCAGTTTATTAAAGACAGCTTTTGACATTCAAAACTCCACAAAGCAACCTAGAATTTTACTTCTAATTTCTAAGACTTAAAAGTTCCTTCTTTGATTTAGAATAATATTTGGGGTGCGGGGGAATGTATCTATAGCAATTAAAAATACACAGAATTGAAACAGAATTATTTCATTCTATTTCAAACCAAGAACAGTTTAATTTCATGAAAAAGAGTAAAAATGTTTTTACTTTTTATCCCAATTTGGGACATTATTATTTTAATTTACTTCTGTTTTATAGAAAGCCAAATAATTGTTTCCTACTCAGATTTTTCTCTAACTATAGAATCTTTGAAGGGGTCCCAGCCTCATTTCTTGAATTCTTTTGCATATTATATTTTTGGATGAGTAGATTGTGACCAACCCTCAGTATTACCTGTGGCTGTCCCTTATCAAACCCTTTGTTCTAAAAGGACAGTAAAGGCAATATAGTCTCCTTTAGTTTCTTGTTTTATTGTTTCCAGAACTGAGTAATATACCTCTCTTTCCCATCATGACTACATAACCTTACGGTCTACTTCAGCCCATAGTAGCATACACTATGTTCATTCCTAAGAAAACATTCCTGTCTATGTCACAGACTAACATGAACTACTCGCACTATCATTTTAGAGGTATCAGTTACTTCCATTTCAATGAACTTCTAGGTATCGTGCTGGAATTCCAATATCCTTTTGTGTTTCTGCATGCATGTAGAGTAGGCAGAATTATAAAGTAGGAACTGATCAACTCTGATACAGTCTTCAGTCAGGAAATTCCCCTCCACAAGTACCCCACAGGCACTTCTTTCTTTTGGTCACAGCTTACTTGCAAGAGGTTATAAACCGAGGAAGCCTGAACTACTTCCTCCTCCTTGAAAGGGCTAGAGAGGAATATATTATTGAAACCCTATACAACTTTGTATTCAAAACACGCTTTCAAAAAAAGGTACAAAAATGAAGAGGTCTCTTTTCTTTCAAGAAGAAATACAGATATAATGTAGGATCCTGTGACCTAAAAATTTCTCAATAAAATGAGGGCACAATCCTATAAGGCTCTTTTTCTTTTTCCTTCTTTAATTGTAAAGCTATTTACTTTTCTATAGACACTAGTTAGAGACACTGAACCAGATGTCAGCCTCCCACATGGATGCGTATTTATCTGTAGTCTTGGGGTCAGTGTGACACATCCTGTGCTTAGCTCAGTTATTCAGCAGAAGCCATCTGCTTCAGATTCGGCCTCCTCTAGACTAAAAGTGCTCAAAGCCTATTTGGACAGCACATGCTGGAAGGTTCCATTACCTTATGAGTGAAATTAACCTGTGGACTCTTCACTTTTCAGACGACAAGCTTTATTTAGTGATCCTTGGGAAACTAGTGAGAATTCAGACATAATCTAAAGCATGAAGTAAATATGGGGCTGCTAGTTTTGAGCAGTTCAGGTCACCGTTTTAAGCTGTGACTTAAAAGAGTGCTACCTATGGTTTTCTCCTTAAAAATTATAATTAAGAAGATCCTCTAGTTCACTCTAACCCCTCATACAGCTGCAACACAACACTTTTAACAGTATATTTACTGTTGTTTCTTCTTTGGAAAGAGGCCTGAATCCCAGTGTTATAATAAAAGCATAAAGTGGTAGAAAACCAAACTTTTCAGTGATCCACATTTTCTTAACCTTGAATACTATAACACTGCATTCGTTTGAGCCATGCTTAAGGCAAGGGTAAGAATATTGTTTCCAACTCCCTGATCAGGATCAGCTCCTTAGCTCTCACAGATCACATTAGCTTTTTTCTTCTTTCTGTTGTCTCATTTTTACAAGATACCACAGTGTCACTGGATGTGTTACAGGCTGATGAATTTCTTCCATGTGTTTCTTCACATTTCTCCAGGGTTGTTCTGAGCGAGAGTTGAGTAAACTGGCTGTGCTGGTCCAACATCCACAAAGTAAAATGTATCCAACTTCTGGTTCCTTTG
This sequence comes from Formicarius rufipectus, assembly GCA_013399695.1. Taxonomy (NCBI): domain Eukaryota; kingdom Metazoa; phylum Chordata; class Aves; order Passeriformes; family Formicariidae; genus Formicarius; species Formicarius rufipectus. Next base: position 58,723 of record VXAU01000819.1, on the reverse strand, counting down.
CACAGGCAGATTGACTCAAATTGAGGAGAGACCATGACCTTTCCATTTCATTCTTCCTCACTGCCATGTTGTAGCCAAGCTGTCCTATCCATCAGAACCTATTAAGTTATATACATATTTCGCTGTGTCTTAGCCTGCATAATTACGGAAAAAAAAATCAACAATTGCTCAAAATACAGTTATATTTTAGATAAATGTCAAAAGCATTACCAGTTCTGGATGGGTGCTCTTTAATGTGTCAAATAGATCTAAAATAAGTATACACTGCTGGAATCTACAAAAAAATTTAATACATTTGTCTTTAAATAGAGCATTTACTCCCACAAAATCAACATTCTGGTCCTTTTCACTTGTCTTCAGAAAGCAATTTTTTAATCTATGTAAACTTAGAAAATTAGCAGAATAGGAACTGTTCTTATGCAAATCTTGTATCTTTTTCCTCACATTCTTAGTCCACATAGGTAACACAAAATACATCACTGGGTGCTAAGGTCCATACAGAACAGCAGAGGACCTCTGCTTCAGAAAAGAAATAAAACTCTTTTACATATATTATGTATTCCTACAAGGAAAACANAAAAAAAAAAAAAAAAGCAGTCAGGATTTTCACTTTCGAGCCCTTAGATGCACTCTATTTGTAGTCACTGTGGTCAATTATCTGTTGCAGTTTTTCCAACCTAGTGGAAATGTTTTGCTTTTAGGTTCAAAATATCTTCCATTCACATAATTTCATTTTTCTACCCAAGGATACTGTAGTACACAAAAGACAGAAAGCATCTCAGTGCTTTCAACACTCATCCATTGGTGTTAAGAAGTCATATCATGGCTATCCATTTCTTGCCTTTTAGGAGACAGAAGTACTCAGCAATATAATTCTCACTGGACTCATAATCAAAATTTTTCTAGCATAAGCACTGTATTCTTCCTAAAGATCAAAAAATTATTTCAGTAAACAAACACTTTTACATATTTTTAATTATATCTGACTTCCAGGGGATTTCAAATAAATCAATACATTTAAGAAGTATGTAAAAGTGCTAAAAGTACTAGAGGCAAAAAGAATTATTAAAGAGAGAAGATAACATATAAATTACACATAATTTCCACATATCATTAGAAATAGCCATCAGGCAAAAATACTCTCAGGTTATTCCATAGAGGGTACTTAAACTAAAGGTAGGGATCATTAGGTGACAACTAAAAATAATTTTTTCTTAAAGTGATATTTCATTATGCCTAGTCACAGTAATATATTATGCCTGTAACTCTATTTTCAAAGAAACTTCTTGAAAAGGACAAATGTACAATGGTACCACATTAATAAAGGTCAGTCACTTGTCCTTCATAAAGACAAATTTGGCAAATCAAGGGAAGTCTTACCTTCATTTACATGCATAACCACAATGAATTAATGAAAACTAAGGAGAAATACATAGACTAAGCGGTCTTTAGTTCATTAAACATTACATGATTTCAAAAGCACCAGAAACCCGGATCTCAAGAAATCTTAGAGGTTGCTGGGAAAGTAAAATGTATTCACTCTTCTGTGAAAGATCATTGATGAAAAAAAGATTCAAGAGTTTCCCTGTAAAGATTTCCAACCTTGTTAAGGTACAGAGGTACAAATACCAAACTGCAAATCAACTAACTAAGCAATAATCAAGTATTATTTCCCCCTTATAAGAGCACGAAAGAAATGGTTTGCAGTCAAGGTAGGATCTTTCAAACACACCAAAGACTGAGCCAACAAAACATCAGCAGTGGGATTGCTTCAGGGGCAGTCTGGCCCTTGAACAAGGCAAGTACCTCAAGCGGGCACAAAAGCAATGAGACAACCAGAAACCAAGCTCCTCTACCAGCATAAAATGTTTCAGGTTCTTACCCACCAGGGGAATCAGCTGCATCTTGGTGCTGGTCTGTTAGAAACTGATAGGAACTAGGGAACCAGCTGTAAAACTGGGCATAATCTTTACATGTGCTGAGAAGAACTGGATATCTGAGTTTTACTCATCTCAGGTCATTTTGTAGAACGATCTCATTTGCTACTAGTACCTCAATCACTTATCAATAAAATAAAAATTCCACAGGAAAAAATTCCCTTTGACCATTCAGTAAGAACTCAGGAGGGGCCCGTATCTTACCACAACAGCTGAATGACTCCCACCAGTCAAAGTGACTCAGAGGAAAAAAATGGAAACAAGAGTAATAACAGTCCTGTAACAATCTCAATCCAGATGCTCCAGCACAGATATTATAAAATGTTGCTTATTATGTCATCAGCAATGAAAAGGCTGGTGACACAGAAAGGAAGGTGATGGGGTGGTGGGTAAACAGAAAGAAGTTAATCAGAGGTAGTCACACTCCACATACCTCAGCACTCTTCTCATTTGTAGCTTTTGATCTTCATCATAGTTGTTTTGCTATATGTTAACAAGTGCTTTTTTTCCATCCTGAATGTAGCAACACATATAACAAATAATCTGTGGTTATTCAGAGCAAAGAACTACTGTGGGTTGCACAGTGGCTGAGGATATTTAAAACTGGACTGTAATGGATTTAGTGCAGGAAAAATAACCTGTGTGATCAATCTGAGATCATTAGCTACAATAGTACCAGAAGCAGAAGAGTTCAGAGAAGACTCTCCCTTTACCAAAGGATGTTCCGGAATCACTTAGGTATGTCACGCGGTACACTAATGGACTGATTAACACCAGTGGTTCAAATTTTTCAAATAATTATAGTATAATGTTCCTTTCTTTTTTTTCACTAAATATTAAAAAATTAGAATGCTATCTCTAAACCATGGTAACTACCTTGAAGATAAATGCTAATCAGTTCTGCTAAGCACTCTCCAGGATCATCCAGTTGCCAGACTGGCAAAAGATAAAACATAGTGTATAGACATTCTTTTCAGTAATGTTTTCAGAAGAGCTTCTATATGCTTGAATATGCCACAGTTATTTATCTTTCCTTTAAAACCAGGATCCATTGCCTAACCTAGGAAAGCTTTAGCATTAATTTCAGAAAAGGCATGCAAATCGTCAAAATACAGATCTGAATTCTAAAACCTGGTGGTTTCACGAGTCTCAAAATTTATTTTTTTTTTTTTTTTCATGTTGGCTGAAGAAAGTTATTTCCAGGAAGTTTTGGAGTTTGATTTCTGGAAAGCACACTGAATTGCTAACTAATTGCAGTCACACTATTTGCCATACCATCAATGGTGAGCATTTTATGGCTGGATGTGACTAGATTAAAATCAATTTAAAAGATGAGGTGTTTTTTTTCTCATGCATTTTTAGTTAGTCTGACAGCTGCTTTCTGAATGGCACAGAAGAGTGCCTATGAAATAGTGAATAAATAATAATAACAACCATTCCCCTCTGATATATTCTTTAGCTCTTTTATAGGTGATGCACTTCATCAAATTCTGTCAGTTGTCATGCTTGAAGTCCTCGCCCAAAATTGAGCAATCTGTACTGTCTGTAATGCAACAGGGCATGTTAAAAGCAAAGGAATGAGGAAATATTGCGAGAAATTACATAGGTATGAGCATGAAGATACCACTGGAAAGCTGAAAAGAGGTTAAAAAAGGATAGCAACAGAGAACTGTATGGAAGAAGAGGAAATATCCTAGGAAAGCTGACAATGCTTTCTGCCTTTTTCATGTAGCATTCTCCTTCTTTCGCTTTCCTGTGATTGCTGTACCTTTTGAGCCCTTGGGATAAATAATAGCCACTTACATACCTTCTTTGGGTGTTCTCTAAAGAAGTAAATATTGAATGAACTTCAAATTTGTCACAAAACATTAACATTGCTTTTATAATTAGTGGTGCACTTCAAAAGTCTTCTAGTAACTGAGACAATCAAGCACATAAGCAGTGACACTGCTGCCACTCACTAAACAAGACCTACTTCAGCCATGCATGAAGCTTCATCCCAACCCATGTCATGCAGAGCTTGCCAATACGCTTATGCTGGATTCCTTTTCTATGCAGGAATTCTTAGGTTTTTGTTCCCACATTTTTCTGTTGATCTCTCAATTCTGACTGACCTTACTACTGATATCGAACATCAGCAAGACAGGGAAGATGAACTACAAAGTATTTGTACAGTAGATAACACAAAAGAAAAGTTTTAGAATTCCCCAAGTTTGCAGAGAGATCTTCTATATGAACTCCTTTTAAACACAAAGGAAGCTGACAAGATTGATTCTGTGGCTATCAATTAAATTTTTGATTGTGGCTGCCTACTGAAATTCCCAGTAGAACATGCTAGTCTCTTGACAAACATTCCAGAAGTTACAATATGAAAAGCATAATGAAAAAAGACAAGATGGCTTTCTATGGTTTTGCTCAGTTCATGTTTAGGGTCTGTTCTTTGGCTGAAATTTGTTATGGGTAAAAGTATATTCTGCATGGAAAAAGCTGAAGAACTAACTACGATACGAAAGAAGTGGGAAAATTTCCCTGGGTTAATGCTAGAACGGCAACATTCCAGTACAGGTGGAATACCAAATACAATGATGTCTTCTCAAAACATAAAGAAACAAAAATCTCACTCTCTAAATATCTAAGTGATGTGGTATACAACTACTACAAGAAAAGAGCTATGGAATGTGGAAAAATAAATAATTGTAAAACTGTGGTGTTGTTATTGCCATATTTTAATGCTGCTTTGCTAGTTTATTTATAGAAAGCAACTGTGAAAATGCCCTACCCCTTTATCAATATGCAGATTGTTTTATGCCTACCAAGTAAAAGAACACCCTAAGCTTAGTTAGTGAACAAATAAGCAAGCCTGGATTTCTTAGGGTCTATCATTTTTAACTGTCAGAATAATTTGGGAAAAGTACTACGACTTTCATACTTACCATACCTCTACCTTTTCAAAAATATGTACAAGTCTACAACAAGCTGCTTAATTTGTTCCTCAATAGAGGCATCATCTTCAGCAAGCAGCTTTAGTGCCTCCACCCTTAGCTGATAAATCGTGTATTACACTTGATTAATTAGAAATATTTTGGAGGTCATCACATGAGCATAACTGCTGTTAAGTGTCAACTCTTTTGACAAAGCTCCCTACCTTCATATGCTTTGACAATTAACACCCTAAAGTGAAAGAATAAAAGAACTACAAATTCTCTTCCAGAATCTTTTATTAAAGGGTCATTAATAAACAAGGTGTATCATTGGGGCTGCATGACTGTTCTTATTCTTCTTTTTTATTGGGTGTTTCCAGTCTATACAGTCTTCCTACATCTCTAAATTGGCCCAACAGCTAACTCACACTAAGTTTTCAGGTTTTCCTTTAACCCTTCCTTTCAGTTCTCTCACTTCAGTAACATGTTCTTACAGTACTAGGTTGAAGTTCTTGTGATTCAAGAACATAATTTCTCAAAGACTGCTTCCAGAGCTTAATCATACATTTTTTAAGAAAGAGTTCAAATGGTGGACATGCCTAACCTCCAGCTAAGGAAAAGCTTTTAAATTCCTGGCTGAATGGTATTTATTATTTTTTAGCAAGTATTCTTTCAGTGTGGTTCAACTCCTCTGAAAAGCTTCAGTTACAAATTATGGACTTGGAAGTAAGGATCAAGACTCCAACCATTCTGCCTAAATTAAGCATCCACAGGTTAGCTAAGACTAGCTGTGCTCTATTCTAGTATCTTCAATAACCAATGAGAGAAACGGGCATGTCTGAAATGTGCTTCATTTCATTGTAAGGAGGTGGGAAGTTTGCCACTGCTTGATGTCGCTGCTTCTCTCCATAGGGTAAAAGAATTGAGTCACGTGGGCTGAGATGATTAGCTTCTAGTATTTGGTGGGTGAAAAGAATGCCCGTTTAAATGTCTGAAAAGGAGGAAAATGTGACCCCAGCTGATAGGAATATGTTCCAGGAAAATTTGAATCTAAACCATGAGCCATTTTGTCAATGCAGTTCTATGCAGGGCTATGAGTGAGAGCTCGAAACAAAAAACACATTGATTACAAAAATAAATTAATGACTTGTAACTGTGCAGATCAAGTTGCTCTTTTAAACATGAAAGAATTACTGAACAAAAATCCCTAATGGCATTTGTTCTACTGGCATATTTAAATCTGCTACGTATGAACTCCACATTGAACAGTCCATCCTAAGCTGTAATTCAGACTGATAAATTCAGTGGCTTCTCTTGCCAGTTAGATCTCTTGCCAGTTAGCTCTTCTATGAATTTGCCATTAATTTAGCTCTACTCCAGAAGTGTTACAACATGGTACAAATGTATTCCTAAGTCTTCTAAAATATGGCAATAAGTAATCCAAAAGCAATTTATTGAAATCTGCGATTTTAACATTGAAAAGAGCAATGATTACTTTTGTGATGACCTCACAGTATGCTGAAAATACAACATTTGGTAAAAACACCAATTTACTGAAAAACAGGTGAGAGGTAGAATATTTATTTAGCAGATTTTGAACATCAGACAAAATAAAACCATTGTTGAACAAACAGGGACACAGTATATTCCATGTGAGAAGACAAGTCAAAATCACAAATTCAATTTTCAAATAGTATTAATTCTCTCTTCATATTTGCAGAAAACTGCATAACCTAACAGAAAAGGCTTTTCTGATGAAAAGATTTTTAAAAGGTATAACATTATGGATGTCATTACAGTCACAAAAATCTACACCAGTTAAGAACAAATCTCTTACTTTAAGGTCTGCAATTTCGATTTTGTACTTCCTGTAATAATCTTTGAACTTTCTTTCAGTCAATGTTCAGTAACCTGTCCTGAAACATCAGGAGTATAACAATGCAGAAAGGTTTTCAGACTTGCACCTGATCAGACATCTCCCTCCTCTTTATTTTTAAAAATCCACAAATTATGCAAAATCACTGCATTATTACTAAGCAACACATTCAGCTGAAGGTCTGGCACAATATGGGGGCAGAGCTCAGCTATATTTTTAGTATAAGAAATCCTTTCAAAATTATAAGAGATATAATTTTGACAGGAACTGACAGAAATTGATACTTAATCTTGTAGGATGACTTGAACTGACTGCACCGTTTCCTATACATCAGCTTATTTGACAAAAGATATCACACCCAATTAAGAAAATACTACAAAAAATTCCTGCCTTTACAACTTTGTATCATCACAACAGGCAGAGCAAAAATGCCCAAGATGAAACAAATCCCTGGGAAAGAAGTATTTATCATGATTAAGGAGGGTTCCTTGAGACAGAAGGTGAGTATACTGACAAAGTAATGCTAGGGAAGGAAAACAGATGCTCATGTTTTATCTCTTATGTGGTAGGGGGACACAGTCTGAGAGGCTACTCCTCTATGAAGGTTAAATTCAGTAACACCAACAGTACACAAATACAGCGTGAGCCTGCTTTAGAGTACTAAATCAAGCTAAAAACTGAAATCACAACATATGCCTTCTATTGAGTTGGAAAATCTTTAAGGGAAAGTTGTGGCAAAATAACATTATCAAAGCCAGATCTAATGTGAAACAGAATCTGACAGATCTGATATGATACATCAAGGCAAAGCAGCAACTAAATGCAGTTTCTTTGAAAACTGATAAAAATCTACAGGAGATCCTCAAAGGTATCACCATCGGCTACAGAGCAATTCTGATCTTATTCCATTCCCTGGTCCCAGCTCTCAGATATGTGGGGTTTTTTGACAGAGGAAAGAGCAGACAAGACATGATGACTATTGAGTCACCAATACTTTGTATTCCAGCACTCTTACACAGGCTAAGACTGTGTCCTCAGCAGCAAGAGTCAGCAGGAGTTCGGGCTGCTCCGCCTGAAGCTCTGCTTCCTGTGGTCCACAACAACCAAGCTCTCCTTGCCAGAGGGTGCAACAGTGGTGCTCAGTACAGCTCTCGATTCATTCTCTCTTTAATTGCCTTCCCTTCCCTAAGCTCAGTCTTTGATGCATTGCTCACTTTAGGGGCTGTAAGCAGACTCATACAGTACTAGACTCTACCCTGGCTGAAGGTTATTCTTGCACACAGAGATTGTTTCTGTGACCACCAGGTTCCTTTATGCTAGCAGGGTAACCTAAAGAAACCTTAACGTAACTGAATCAGACTTCTTGCTACTGGCGTTTTGCAGAGTAGATTACTTAGTTATTTGTGCCTCAGCTCACCAAAGCAGGACATTAGCCACTGTACATGTTCTCTAAACCTTCTGTGACTTGCTATGGGAAAAGTGACAGGCCGTACTGCCATGGGCTTCAAGACATGAACGAGGCATCCCAGCACCTCAGACCAATCAGATTAACTTTGTAAAGTTCATTATTGCATTCGGTACTTTCAAATATCATGGTGGATCATTTAGGAGGATAATTCCAGTAGCCTCATTTATAGTCTCAACATGATTTTCTGTTATCACTTTTCCAGTTCCAGAGATAAAGCTGATAAAGTTAGAACACTTGCAAAAAGCAACAAGGAATGTTCTTACAGCCCTGGTAATTGCAGGTAACTGTAACCTGGAAGATTTGAACTTAGACCTTCGGAAAGGGTATCTTGACTCTACCTGGGATAATATCTCTTAATCTTTGAAAAGAACAACATGAATAATATTTGACTTTACAACAAAAATAAAGGCATGGTGGCACCTCATTGTTCTTTTTAAGGAAGCTATTCATCAGCAGTACTGCAAATACTAGGAATACAGTTAGTTAATAATTCATTGAGCTTTCAGTAAGAAGTCTGAAAACCTCCTGCTAATATCCTTATGATATCAAGTTTTGGTAAGACACACATTGTACCAACTATCCTGCTGCTTGCCACAGTAATTCAAAGAATTTTAGTACCTGTGTGCATTTGAGGGAAACTCTAGTTTTATATGTGAAACTTGCAGCAAAACAATATAATCTGCATTACAGTACATGGTCTGATTCAAGTGACAGGATATTTTTTAATGATCTCCCACTGTGTATCACTTTTATGTTTTATTATTGAAATGTTATTTCAGTACCAGTAGATTCCCAGGGAAAAAAATAACACACACACATACACACAAAAAAAAAAAAAAACAAAAAAACAAAAAAAAAAAAAAAAAAAAAAAAAAAAAAAAACACACAGAGAGAAAAGATTGCTTTTGTTTCTGCCAGTCATCTTTATTTCAGCATTGTCTAAGTTATGTAACATTTCCAGTGAGTTCCACCTTCACCACACAGACAAAGGCAATGATTTATGTTAAATTATGCCACTAATTTCACTAAGTATGCATTACAAAACCCCAAACAAGGGGGAAAAAAAACCCAAACCCCCAACACAAAAAAACCACCCAAATCAACCCACAAGAAATATTCAGACAGATGACAATTTTTACCACATTTCTATCATTTCTACCTACATAGCTCTCTCTCCCTTGATGCTAAAGCCTAAGGTCCAAGAAACATCTATTTCTTTTGGCAAAGTAGTAATCCTCTTCCAGATATTTTTATTCTACCACACTAATGTTTGTTATTATTTGAAGCTGTACAAGAACTGCTCTCTTTCTAAATAATCTCTCTAATCCATCCTCACAGAAGAGGAAAAACTAAACATTAGAGAAGTGAGATACATACAACAATGTAATAAGTTGCCTACAACTCCTGATTTTTTAATGTATTTTTTTTAATATTATATATTTACTCAGGACACTATAAAATGTCATCTTCTTACCTTTCAAGAGAATAGTATATTCAACAAGGTGGCTGAAAATCACTAGTAGTTAAGACATCAAGATTTTGTCTGCACTTTAATTTATGCATCTCAAAGTTTAATAAATTTGGGCAAAAATTTCTCTCAGAGATTCATAAACAGCCACACAGGGTATTAAATGATATGATTACCCATGAGGCCCATGATACAGCCTGACCTAGAGTGCAATTTTCCTGAGTCTTAGTTCTCACCTACAGTAGAGATGTTAAGAATATTAATGAAAATCAAATGAAAAATAAGTTTACAGTCACTTAAAGGAGGGGAAAGCACTAGTGCCAGTAGATTCTTGACAATATCACAATACAGCCCTGCAATCTTTCTCCTTATAAATAGTGTTTACAATACCATGAAGAGTTGCAACATGCACACAAAAAGATAACATTAAGAATACAGAGAAGAAACTGAAAATACTTATGAAATAGACCAAGAAACTACAAGAATGCTGTGTTGTTACAAAATAATGTCTTTCATATCATGAATATATAAAATTATATGAGAAATCATTTTGGAATCAAAGCATGAAATATCCACAGAGTTCTGTGGGAAAACATTATGAGTAGTCTGAGATCCTAACTTTCCCAATGACCATGCTTTTTTTAGTCCTATTTTCCAGCACCTGATCAGAAAGCTATACAGATCATGAAAGAATTTGTTTCTCTGAATCTTTTCAGTCTTTGAGGAGCAAATCGTTTTTCCATTTTAGTTTCCACAACGATGCTAATGGAAACCCATATTGGGCTAAACAAATGATTAAGGCTAATGGATTGCTAATGCATATTACTAGCAAAACTTTACAGAAAGTCAAGCTCTCAAATTCAGGTATCCACAAACAGGTGAATGTATATGTGGAGAGAACATTAATAGTAAAGACTGATTTCTGTGCATGAATCTAAGGGAAGTTCCTAGGGGAAGGAAAGGAAGAGTCACAGACAGCTATGAAAACAGTCAAAAATGACAGAGCAAAAATGCAGCTTTTTTACACATTTACTGCAATGTACTGTTGTGGAGTGGCTTCTATTTCTACATATGGATTTATCTACTAATGCTGACCAAAAAGTTAATTCTATCCTGCTATAAGTATTAGAAAACTGTGATAAGAACTCAGGTGTCTATATGGAGCAACAGAGACACTCTACTGATTTGTCTTGGAATCCAGAATATATCATTCCTGTTCACTTCAGTAGGATATAAGTTAAAGCATCTGTAGGGATTTCAAGTACAGTATTATTCAGAGAAAATATGAACTCATAAACAGTTCTGGGAGGTTTCAATTTAACCAGTTCTGCTTGGTACCTAAAGTTGTGTTTAAATCTGAAAAATATTGCCAAAAAATATAAGAAGGGGTATTCATGGAAAGGCCACAGAAAGTACTTATCATAATAGCTTAAAAAATACCTATTGCTCTGTCAGTGAAAAATTACACTGCAAAATCACCTCTCTGGATTAAGCACAAAGATATTTTAAGCTAACCACTTGCCCATTTTGAAGCAGTAATCAACCAAGGAACATAATTGAGACTCTGTGTTAGTATCATTGACAAAATAATTAAATCAAACAAATTAGTCCAGAAGTGGAAAAAATTATGATTATTTCTGCCCCGTTTTTTCCTGACAAGAAGGAAGTTATTGACAACACAGATGACCCTTCATACTTTGGCTGTATGCTTGATACTTCATGCCTGTTTCATCAGTTCCTACTGAAATACCAATGGGAAACCTTTTTTTTTTTTTTTTTCCTAATGTAACACAATTCCCAGTGAACTATCCACACATTAAATTTTTCAGTCTGACAAAGGTGTGTTGGAACTTTTACAGATGCTTCAACAGCATGTACTAAAATATATACATCACAAACTGTGAAGAGTATGTGTTCTTTGCCACATGCATGCAACATCCTTTGAACCACTCATTCCATGGTTAAAACATCCTAACTTTATCTCCCATTTAGCAGCTGTGTTTGGACATATAATCACAGAATCTGTCAAGTTGAAAGGGATCCAAAAGGATCACCAAGTCCAACCCTTAGCCCCACACAGGAACCATCCCCAAGAGTCACATCATGTGCCCAAGAGTATCATCCAAATGCTTCTTGAACTCTGTCAGGCTTGGTGCTATGACCACTTCTGTGGGTGGCCTGCTCCAGCACCTAAACACTGTCTGGGTGAAGAGCCTTTCTCTAATATCCAACATAAACCTCTCCTGACACAACTTCAGGCCATTCCCTCAGTCCTGTCACTGGTCACCACAGAGAAGAGGTCAGTGCCTGCCCTTCCTCTTCCCTCACAAGGAAATTGTAGACTGCAATGAGGTCTCTCCTCAGTCTCCTCCAGGCTGAACAGATCAAGTGACCTCAGCAACACCTTGTATAGCTTCCTCTTAAGGCCCTTAACTACCCTTTTTGCCCTCCTTTGGACACCCTCTAAGAGCTTAATATCTTTCTTATATTGCAGTGCCCAAAACTGCCCACAATATTCAAGGTGAGACCACACCAGTGCAGAGCAGAGCGGGATAATCCCCTCCACTCTCCTGGTAGGCAATGCTTTGCCTGATGCCCTCCAGGATATAGTTGGCCCTCCTGGCTGCCAGGGCACTGCTGACTCATATTCAACCTGCCATTGACCAGCATCCCCAGGTCCCTTTCTGTGGCACTGCTTTCCAGCATCTCATTGCCTAGTCTGTACAAACATCCAGGGTTGCCCCATTCCAGGTGCAGAGTCCAACACTTGCTGAATTTCCTATGGTTGGTGATTGACCAGTTCTCTCATTTGTAGAGGTCTCTCTGCAGGACTTCCCTGCCTTTGAGGGAGTCAAGAGCTGCTCCCAGCTTTGTGTCATCTGCACACTTGCTTAATGTCCCTTCTAGTCCCATGTCCAAGTCATTTATGAAGATGTTGAAGACCACAAGGCCCAAGATGGAGCCCTACAGAACCCCACTAGTGACAGGTCACCACTCTGATGTCACCCCATTCACTGTTACCCTCTGTACTCGACCTGTGATCCAACTGCTTGCCCACTGCATACCCAGTGTTTACCCAGCTGTGTGCCAGATATTTTGTCCAAAAGGATACTGTGAGAGATGGTATTGAAAGCTTTACTGAAATCCAAAAAGATTACATCAACTGGCTTCGCTTGATAGGTGGGTTACCTTTTCATAAAGAAAATCAGGTTTGATAAGCAGGATTTTCTTTTCATGAAGCCATGCTGGCTGTGAATGACGGCAGCATTGTCTTTCAGGTGTTTTACAATACTTCCCAAAATAATCTTCTCCGTAACTCTACCAGGCACTGAAGTGAGACTGACAGGCCTGTAGTTTCTGGGGTCATCCTTCTCACCCTTCTTGAAAATCAGGACAACATTCACCAGTTTCCAGTCAGCTAGGACTTCTCCAGATTCCCAAGTCCACTAAAAAATCATTGAGATTGGTTTTGCAATAACATCATCCAGCTCTTTGGGGATTCTTGGATGAATGCCATCCAGCCCCATAGATTTGTAGGAATCCAGCTGGAACAGCAGATCCCACACAAGTTCAGGATTAACTAGTTGATCATTCTTGCAGTCATGGTCCTCCAGCTCAGGGCACTGAGATCCCCTGGGTCTGTCATCCATGTTAAAGACAGAGGCAAAGAAAGCATTAAACACCTCTGCCTTGACTTTGTCCCTACTTGTGAAGTGACCAATATGACAAGAGACATTAATAAGAGGGATTTCTATTATGATATTCTTTGTGCCGCATTTTTATGTTATTAAGGTATAGGTGGATTATATTTAATTTATTGAGCTCTTAAAATATATTCCAAGCAATTGTTTCAAGTATGTAAAGAGAAAAAGAAATGCAGTCTTAATAATACTGCTGTTTTAGTGTTTTCCATATGGATCATGGATTTGGCCCTTTTTTAATCTCTGGGATTATAAAATCACTCTGCAAATGCAGGGTACCATCTCTTAACAGAAGGACAGCTATTTCTGGGAATGAGAAGGAACTCATTCTATATGCCAAATTCACTTTTCTCATCTTCACAAAGTGAGAAGTTGCACTCTTATTTTCTTACTGCAAATACCTTTAATATCTCATTCTGGTTTGTAGCATTTCTCAGAAATGACCCTTAATCATAGAATGGTTTGGGTTAGAAGGGACCTTAATGATCCTCTAGTTTCAACCCCTCTGCCATGGTAGGGAAAGCTTCCACTCATCCAGGATGCTCAGGAGCCCAATCCAGCCTGGCCTTGAACACTTTCAGGACAGGCATACCTAGCTTCTCTGGGTAACCTTTTCCAGTGCCTCATCCCCCTCACAGGCCAGAATTTCTTCCTAATCTAAATCTCTCTTCTTTCATCTTAAAACCATTAGTTCCCCCTATGCTTAGAGCAATTCACAAATACTAGCCAGGGTTTACCCCGAATAGAGGAAGATCTCTGGAGCGTGAGCTAGAAAGGCATTCCTTTGTTTTCTTAGGTATCACTGTTCTAAGTATATGCCATGTAATTCTTCCTTGCAACAGTCTACTAAGATATGCTGCACAGTTCCTGAACATATCTTGCCTTTATTTGAATTTTTTTTTTTTTTTTTTAATAATGATTAAAGGATAACCTTTTATTCCATTTGGGAAAAATTTTCTTGCCAAGTTACACAAATTGTGATGAGATTTTTATTAAACTCCTTGCATAATATATACAATACCTCATTAGATCATTTTAGCTCTGAGAAATGCAGCAGTTTAAAGTGTTTGCCCCTAATTATCTTTTAACAGAGTAGCATTTTCTTAAAGGATATTCAGTATCAGAAATAAGGTACAGATTTTGTCCCAAAAGTATCTTCTATAATACTCATCATCAGTTTGGACACATAATCCCATGTTTCTTCAGAAGTCTGTATTTGTTCCAGATAAATCTTTCTCTTAAAGACCTCTTTGCCTCTGACCCAGAGTCAGGTCACTGCTGTAATAGTGTCCATCCAACGTTCTTGCTGAGATTTGTGCCGTAATTCCAACAGCACCATTAAGTTCAGCAGCCAGCAAAAGTGAATTTACGTTGCTCAAGAATTCCACCTGAACCACTTGAGCAGACTAACTAGCCCTTTGTTGGCTGTCTACTAGTTTTGAGACAATGTTTCTTGGCAGGACAAAATTTGACCTTATTGCTCCTGTGATTTGACAAAAATGCCATACCAAATCATTGAGTTTTCAAACCCTGTCCTAATTACAGAGCTGGATAGTTAAGGAAGAAGGTAAAATCCTGCTGTGACTACTGGCAGCCTGTTTAGACTATAAGATTTTAAAACATAATACTTTCAACAAAAAATACCTAACAATTGGTACAATAACCCTTTCACTGGCAGAAGATGGTGTTTCCAGACACTGGGCACACTAATGCATATTGGATAGAGTGGATTAACTCCACCTATAAAGAGACTGGGTCATGTTAATTGAACCTTTCTGTTAAGTTTTATTGAAGTCTTGGGAGCTTGGGTTTTTTCCTTAAGTGAATGTTTTTATTGTCAAATACTGAAAGATGTGCAGGACAAAAAGATGAAAAAAAAAGGCAGAAAAAAAGAGAAAAAAAGAAAAAACAAAACAGAAGAATGCTATTGACTTCTTCATAGATTCTATTCTAGATATTTGTGAACAAAGAAAACAGGGAAGATGAAACTCACTAAAGGGTCTTAGACAATTATATTCTGGCACAATTGATCAGAAGCCAACCAGTTCCTTCCCCAGATGACTTGCACATATGATAAACTGCACCTCTGCAAACCTGAAGACTAAGAATCCAACTTAAAACATACAGAATAGGATTTCTATATGCTCCTGTTTAGATCATCTATCTGTGACCTAACTTGTGCTCTGCTCTCTGCTGGAGGCAAAGGCAAGTCCTGCATAGAATCACTACAAAGCTTATGAGTCACCCAAGTCTTACTTGAAACAGTGCAAGGACAAAACTCATTCCATTTTAATGATAGGAATTTTGGTAAGAAAATGCAGACGAGAATGCACATTAGTGGTAAATTTATGTGACTCATTAACTGTTAATAGTTCTATTTCTGCATATTGCTAGTGGAAGATCAAGCCCATATCATTTAACTTTTCTATCCCGTTTTCATATATCACTTTTAAAAAAGAAGTGAAAAACAAACCCCAGCAAAACACTGTTGCTTCATCAGAATGTTTACCAATTTCTCAGGGGGCAAACCTGAAGATAGTGTTCTTTGCGCTGCTCAGCAACATGGTACAAGTTTTTATGTCAAAGTATACTATTCAGCAACTCCTCCCCACTCCAAGCTTTGGAGTTTCCTGACACACTTGCTGAAACACACTAATAAATCAAGCAACCTTTCCAAATGTTCCTATGCCCCAAGACACCATAGTATAGAACTGTCACCTCCCTGAGCCAAGATGTTATAACCATTCAAGGTACATCGCTCAAAAGCAAATTGCTGTTCCCTGGTCAAACTGAATGATCACTTGCTCTTCTTTTTATTAATCATTTTTTCCCTCAGTAGTATTTACAACCCCTTTCAGTCTCATACAATCTCAAAACAATTAAAAAACTGTATGCCTCTTCAAGAGCATACAACAGTCTTGGCAGAGATACTGTGCTGTCCCTAGGTTCCAGGTGGCACAGGAGAAGGGATGGACTGTTGAAATCTGGCTCTTCAACTGGCAAATTGATTGTACAGCTTTGGCAATTGAATGTACACTCTGCCATACACCAGCTGGCAAATACAGAATGGGAGAGAAGCAGAGCTTTACTCCACAAAAATATCAAGGTTTTATAGTCTTTCTACATTCAGCACTGAAACTGAACCAAAATCTTAAACCAAATTAAAGCAACAATACTGAACAGCAAATAGTCTTGAGATCTGCACACCTTCTTGACACCTGTGACACCTAGCTTTAAATTAAGCATAGCAGACACACTAACCTGAGTTTCATGTCCTCTGGAGGTGCTTCAACACCAGTTATTCCAGGAAGATGTATCTGGGTAAGACAGTGGGGGTGTTTGTATGTGTGGTTTACTTTCCAAATTTCACAAAAATTGGAATTCTGACAAAGCACTGGGGTTTTTTTGTGGGTTTTGTTTGTTTCATTGGTTTTTTGTTTGTTGTTTTGTTTTTGGTTTTGTTTTTGTTTTAAACCATTCTGACACAAAAGATCAGTGTACATTTACTGCTGACACTCCCAAACCACAACTTAATACCTAGTCAGTGCTGCTGGACACATTGCAGCAAAATCCACAACTATTCACCCAGGTAGTCTGGTTTATAAAACAACATTTTGTAAAGCTCTTTCTTTGTCATTCCTACCCTAGTCCTAAAACAAGGGATTACATCTTTCTACAATGTCTTAATCCCTATTTTTTCCCAGCAGCAAATTGCATTTTCAGTGTTGCAGGTGATCATGAGACCCATTTATACCATTAATTGCCATTTCAAAATGCCTTCCAAATGTGACTGGAAGCCCAGTTCTTTTTCTTTTTTAACCAATCCATACTCTATGTCCTTTCCTTAAGACCTTAAAGTACCTGAAGAGGCTGATAACAATTTTTTGTTATTTACTAGGGACTGGATTTAATCCCAATATTTTGTGAACAGGTTCATATTTCTTTGTCTTGCATTTTTAATAAGTTCAGAAAACTGCCAATATGAGCTGATGAGAATTATATTCCAGAAGTAAATGGTGACTTGATTCAATTATCTTCTTGGCAACTCTGGGGGAGTCCAAGGCTTGTAATTCATGAACAGGAAGAAACAAATCTCATATATGTTTGGAAGTCAGTAATGTGCCACCATTTTCAAAATCAATAAGCTTGGAAAGGCAAGGATGAAACAGAAAAAAGTAACGCTCAGCAGTGCTTAAAGTAAAGTAAGAATGAACACAAACAACTCTGTATAAGAAAGTCCACAAGTTTTGGCATGTGACAGAAGTGGAAACAGAATCACCTCAGCAAATCTTTGTGCATAGTCTAAAGAAGAAAAGCTCTCCACAGTTCAGTTGTACAAAATGTAGTGACTGCATTGTGAACCTCAAGTCATTGTGAACTGACTGACTCTTCCCAGCTACTTCTTCCAATCCATTCTCTGCTCCTCTGTAGTAGGAACAAATGAACAGAAACAGGGCTGAGGCTGGGGAAAAGTGTGAACAAAGCACAAATATTTCCAGCTTACACAACTGCTCATTTGGCACGCTTAAGGACAGTGCTTCTCCCCTCACATCACTCTGTCTAACTGAATCACTCAACACCTGCAGCTCTACCTAGACACCTTCAGCTTTTTCCTGTGGTGTCCTGTAGCTTGGGATGATCACCTCTCCCAAAGAGAGCTGCAGTCCCAGCCCTCCTTTGGGTGCTGTCCAATGACTTGGCACTTTCCAGGGCATGTGTGCCATGATGGCTGAACCATCCCCATGACATTATTTTACAAAGAAGTGCACTGCAAAGGGTGTTTCAGCTGTCTGCTTCTAAAAGCACAGATATCAAAAACTTTATGTCTAAGAGAAGACTTTCCCCCTGCAGAGAAAAAAAAAAAAAAAAGCTTACTAAAACTTCACAGCTGAAGAATTCAGAGATGGTTTTGCTCTTTATACATGTGACAAGTACACAAACAGAAGTATTTAAAAACTAAGCACAGCCTGAGGACTTTGAATGTGAACTTTTTGTACTTAATTTTTTTGATGTATTCCTCAGTAGAAATTTTCCAAATAGCAGTTCTAAACACTGATTGATTTAAGTGATACTGGAAATACAACTATATCTCTTTTATTGGAGCTGCTTAAAAAACAATGGGGGATTAAGAGAGTTGGGATATGTGGCACAGAGTGATTTTATCCATACAATTGATGGAAGAATCAGTGTTGGAATAAACAACAGGCTAGCAAAATGTATGTTACTGGGATGAAAGGCTCTCCATGCACTTTCTACTGATATGTGTTACTCAGAGGCATTTTCAAACGTTGCTTATATTGACACAAGTAGGCTTCATCCTGAGCACACAATGATGTTCTTTGCCCTCCAAACAGCAACAGAACTAATTTCTAGAAGTTGCTGTATGAAAGATTACAGAGATTTCTGAGCAATACAATCAATATACAATGCATGAAAGTTATGCACCAGAGCTTTCATAGGTAGCATAGACATGGTGATATCTGAGGCACTTGACTTCACATGCTGCCTCCTAGGAAAAGGGATACTTTGGTTCTTCCCCATCATCTGTTAACAAAATCTTTGTAATAGGCATCTTCAGGATATAGAAATTGTCTTGAAGAATAGGAGTATGTCTATCCACCTCTCCTTATGCAATATAGACTTAGAATTCTGATGGCAAAAACGTCATTATTTTTAACTCTTGCTTTCAGTGATTTTCAGTTCATTTTAGGGGGGCAAAACTCAAGCTGTTATATCTAAATACATGATTCTGTTACATACTTTTAAAGAGGGTAATTCTCTAAAGATCTAGACTCAAGAGACTGCCATAGTGCAATAGTTTCAATAAAAGTTAAATTCAGTTCAACCTGTGGCTGATTTGATGGTTCTGGAAAAGCCTGTTCAAGGGTTGAGAAGACATTTTTTCATCTCTACCAAGTCGATGCCAATTAGTGCCACTAGTAACAAACTGCAAACTGAATTAGGAACCAATCAGATATTTACAATGTTGCCTTTTAATAAACTCTACTGTGAAGGACTGTTAGAAAACGTTTTTATGTTGGTGCATCTAATAGCTCTTCTGTATACAGTGGAACATCAATAAATTAGTCAGCTAATGAAACATCATTAAACTACGTCGTAAAAACAAAATGAAAGACACACATAAAGTCTGACAACATTGTTATTCCTAACTAATGGTGCTGCATCTAACTTTGACATGCATGTTGACATTACAGTAAACTCTTCCTTCACCATACACTCATCTCAAATATCTTAACAGGATGTTGCAGTTTAAGGACTCTTAGCTTATTTAAATTCTCCAACTTGAATGCTAGCATTCATATTTAGGCACAATTATTCTCTAAACTCATCCATTCTTCACCTCTGAGCAACATTTTTCTTTCAACTTACACATCAAATTAAGGTATTTACAACACATTTAGTGAAATGACCCATCTCTTCTCTCTTGGTAAAAGATTTCTTTTGTGATGGAGTTTGATTTTGCATTCAGGTTCATGCACTTGGTAGACATAAGCTCTTAGGAAAGAAGAACAGAACACCACCTTCTCAGTCATCAGAATATGTGCTGCTTTTTAGCTCATTAGTCTTGACAGATGCAGAATTTGTATCACTTTTACTCTTCAAACATAATTGCTCAGGCATCTGGATGTAGCTAATTAAATATAAGAGAATTTAAATGAAATTATGAAAATGGAAACTTTGATCTTCTGCTCCCACACTGCTCAGGAACACTACTGAGATCTTCACAATACTACGCATTTTCTCTAATTTTTACTGCAGAAATAACTTCTTTAAAGTAATTTCTATGTTCAGCCAGCTCTTAGTACACAGAAAGAACCATACCATGACTTATGAAGAACTAACATGGTATTTTATTCCTTCCATTCTTGTCTCCGTATCACCTTCCAGATACTTTCCTTCCTCAGCACTGACAGATATATTCACTCTCCTGTTTGGCAAGCGCTTAAAACATGGTCCTTCCTGATGCCCCGTTTTTTCTGCATATTTCCACAGCATTTCTCTTCCCCACTAACACAGAAAATTGGTCCTGCCTTCTCCCTCTTCACGTCTGGTTGTAAAGAGGTGAAAGATGCTTATTAAAGGCGTGGACTCATGCGCTTAGTGTTTCTGAACATCAGGCACCTCAGAGATCAGTTCCAGGACAGAAACTGGGAAGTAAAAACTGAAGGAAAATACTGTTGATTGCTACCAGTAAGAGCTGCCAAAACATATACCCTCCCAAGATCATTCCTGCACTTCCTGATCCAGAGTTTGGTAACTTTCCCCTACCCGCACTTGAAAGCCTAATTGCATCAGATTCGTAAAGTTTATCACAAAATCATAGAACATCCTCAGTTGGAAGAGACTCATGAGGATCATCGAAGCCCAAGTTCTGACATGTACAGGATATCCCAAGAATAACACTATGTGTTTGAGAGTGTTGTCCAAATGATACTTGAACTCTGGCAGGCTTGATGCTGGGACAACTTTCCTGGGAAGCCTGTTCCAGTGCCCAACCACCCTCTGAGTGAGGAACCTTTTCCTGATATTCAAACCTCCCCTGACTCAGCTTTATACCATTTTCTTGAGTCTTGCCACTGATCTACGAGTGAAGAGATCAGTACCTGCACCTCATGAAGATACTGAAGACTGCAATGAGATCTCCCCTCAGTCTCTGCTTCACCAGGACAAACAAAACAATGACCTCAGCCAATCCTCATAAAGCTGCCCATTCAGACCATCCACCAGCCTCATAGCCCTTCTTTGG
Organism: Formicarius rufipectus; assembly: GCA_013399695.1. Lineage (NCBI taxonomy): Eukaryota > Metazoa > Chordata > Aves > Passeriformes > Formicariidae > Formicarius > Formicarius rufipectus. The sequence goes on along the minus strand of VXAU01000819.1, from coordinate 37,584 downwards.
ATGCTTTCTAATAGATCAGTATCTTCTTTATCATCAAAGGCATGGCTAGGCTTTGAGAACAAAGATTTGGGAAGGGCTCTACCCACGCTTGCTGCACCACCTATGGAGACTTTCTCTGTGCCTTTTGCAACTCGACTTGTCAATCTCTCATCGGCCTTACTAGCCATCTTTTTTATATTGTGGTGCCAAAACCTGCACACAATATTCAAGGAGTGGCCACATCAGTGCAGTGCAGAGGTACAATCCCTTTCCTCAGCTGGTGATGTTTTGCCTGATGCCTCCCAGGACACAGTTGGCCCTCCTGGCTGCCAGAGCCCTGCTAACTCTCATTCAACTTGCCCTCAACTAAAACCCTCAGGTCTCTTCTGCAGTGCTGCTCTCCAGCAACTCATTCCTTAGTCTATACACAACCAGAGCTGCCATGTCCCAGATGCAGAATCCAGCACTTGCCCTTGTTGAACTTCCTACAGTTGTGATTGCCCATCTCTCTAATTTGTTGAGGTCTCTCTGCAGGGCTTTGTTCATGCCCCAAATGTTAAATCATGTCAACGTTCTCTTTCATGAAGTTTATATTCAGTTAGCCACATTTAGCTGCAAAAATGTCAATCTGGGTCATACAGCCTAAAAATAAAAGTCACAAAATACCCAAGTCCTATCTGCTAAATCAGTAAGGAATTCTGTTCTCCAAAACAACATTTGAAGTCTCCCATAGTGTGGAACAACTGCTTTTTCTATTAAGAGAAGATCATTTTACTATTCTTTCTCTAAAATGGGATGTGGGCATGTGGACTCCACACAGCACCCACATTAAAGTAGTGCATATTGGCTTCAAAGGAGCTATTATGCAGTCTATAAGTTCAATGATCTGCAAAGCAATAAAGAGTTCCTTCTGTAGCCCTCACGGCCTATTGAGTAAATAGTAAGCATTTAAAAAACCTCCATAATTACATGTTTACACACTGGAGCCATTATGGGCAATCTAAAAAAAAAGTAGATGTAGTTTCCTAAAAAAAAATTCTTAATCACATTTTTTACATGATTATAACTCCTTTATAGCCACTAAGGACTACCAGCTACAGAATATATAGGCAGAAACGCTTACAGATACAGTCTGGTTTTATATGCAGTAATTATATAAAAATATGTCAGCCTGGATATTTTAGATATTTAAGCCTAATATTTTAAACTAAAAACATTCGAATTTTAAAAAAAAATGTAGAACAGGATAATTCTGAAATTCTCTGCCATAAGTAATCAAGAAATGTGTGAATACCTGGATATACCATTCAAGATTTCAGATGGTAAGGAATCAGTAAAGAATTAAATAGTTTCTGATAAAGAATCAAATAGTAATGATTTTTGGTGAAGAATTAAATAGCTTGATCCTTTTAGCTAAATCAACAAGGAACCCCAATGGTTGTATCCCTAGAGATGTGTGTTGGGCTCACTTCCCTATCTGTGAGGCACATTTCAAAGTCCAGAGCTATAGCTACTCTACTCTGGTCAATCATAAACTTTGGCTGCAAAACCAGCCTATTTAATACCTGTCTTACACAGAAGTCTGTATTTGAAGATTTAAGAGACTCTATCATATAGATGGCATATGCCTGAAATTGAACTTGTATTAGTTTGGCATAGTGGCCCATGGGTAAAACATGCAGTAAAAAAAGAAGAGCATTCATTAAGAATGGGGCCAACCATACATTTTTCATATGTGAAAGTCATATAGGGCAGATCACCAACTTAAAGCTGATTCCCATCAGTCACATGCCTTTAAAGAACCATTTGCAAAGAATCTACATCAGACAAATGCTTCTTGTACATGCTTGTACACTGCACTCTGTGAAAGAGAGAGAATAGTCAGCTAAGAATAATTTAAAGTAGCATTTCAGCTATTTTCTTTGTATTTTGTATTCTAATTAAGCCACGTCATTTTTCATATTCTTCAAACAGCTCATTTCCTAGCTGAAGTGAGCACTTCATGTTTTATAGGAATAGAGAAAAATCCTTAGGAGAACATGAGTGAAATGCTACTAGAACAACTGTGGTTTGGGATCAAAGATGTTCTTTCAACTAGTAAATACTACCACACAGACTGGGGAGAATGTGTTCTATTGAAGAATTCAGCTTAATCTTAATATTAATTAAAAAAAAGATCTCCCCATTTTTTTCCTCCCAATGGTCAAATTATGGGTCATTTGGCATTATATTAATTCAGGTAATTTGGTGATAATAGTATACTTCCACCTAAACTTCCAAAACTATACATCTTTTGTAATTGCTCAGAAATACATTTACAGTCACAGGTTACAAGAAGTGTGTTCAATCTACTGCTCCTCTGCAACACTACAAAAGCCTTAACAATTTTGACAGAAGTCTATGCAGACCAATTAAAGGAATGACATTTAAATGAGCACCTACTTAGGATAGCTTCACATTAATTTAAGACAGTGAATAGTAACATTTTCATTCCCGATGGTGAGAGACCTAAAATGTCAGGCAGTAGTGATGTTTAATGCACAACACAAATGCATATGTCTACCGTCACATCAGATATTGTGTCATATCTACCACAAGCCATTAAATAACAGAAATCTTGTACCAATCATGAATAATATATAATAATCTGACAACAAAGATTGATGGAAAACATAGAATTCTATCCAGGACACTGATGCTTAACAACAAAATTCTCCATCATTGAGTAGCACTGTCAGTTGTACATCACTGCTTGATAAATACACAGGCAAAGGAGGAATAATATTGACGTTGGCAGTAAAATGCAATTTGTCCTGAATTTCTGTTTAAATTGGTGTCTAGCATGGGTGTAGTAGGTCATACTACCTTGCCAGCAATTTTTTAATACATCATGTATTTTCAAAAGGTCATTTTTATAATGAATGAGGATATTTTCTTTCACAGTATCTTTATTTGCCCAGCTCTTTCTACCATTTAGATGCCTCTGCAGATAATAGTACCACACAAGACAGCAAAGATAACAATATGTGTTGAATAACAAAGGTGCATTATTTAAACCATTTAACTCTTGGTGAAATGCATATTAGGTTGACATCTAAATATCTTTAAAAACTGATTGTCTGTGGGAAATTCTTCCCTACTCAACAGGTCCATTCTGTTTAGGTAGTCAGCATCATAACTGCTCTCTCTTGCAACAAACTGCCATCTGTACCACAGTTCAACCCTGTGAATTCTGGAAAGATATGTCTTTTCTCTGTCTTTTTCATCATCCTATCATTTTTGGCAGTCTCTTTACTACGCTCCTCCAGCACAGTCATATCACCAATATCTTCATGCCACTTGGTGTCTTTTTCAGGTAGGAACTAGCTGCAACTAGACTATCTCAGATCCTGGAAGCAAACTGGCTGTAAGGCAGGTCATAGCTTTCCATTGGAAAATGTTAAAGAAATACCACCACAGAACCATCATACTACATTTCACATACACTAGAGCACTTTGTAATGAACAAGATTAAAACAAAAATTGTATGTTAGTCCTATGAAACCTTCCAAGCTAACATATACAGCACAAACTTGAGCTTCTCATTCCTGAGTCAATATAACAGCTTTCTAATTTGCTCTGATATTAACATGCAAACATGATTCACCTGGAAGACCTTCTAGTAATACTAACAACCACTGGTCAAAATCTTGGTCCTCAATCTCAGGTATGCTGCTAGACAGTTAAAAAAAACAAACTTAAAAAAATAGTAATACTGTTTTACTTGTAAATTGTGCACTTATGAAAGACATAAAGATGATACAAAATGGAACCTTTTTAGGTAATTTTCAGAAAACTGCTTTTTAAGTCAGAACCGCACAAAATTCAATACTTACAGCACAGGAAGGCTAGAAGTAACACAAGAGATTTTACATTTTGATTTATTACAGTTATTTCAGAAAGTAGCTTGACTGTCAATAATGTGGTGTTTTTGATCATAGAATCACAGAATCAAAGAATCACAGAATATGCTGAGTTGGAACGGACCCAAAAGGACCATCAAGTCCAACTCCTGGACCTGCACAGGACAACCCCAAGAGTCACACTGTGTGTCTGAGAGTGTTGTCCAAATGATTCTTGAATTCTAAGAAGCTGTGATCATTTTCCTGGAGAGACTGTTCCAGTTCTCACCCACCATTTGGGTGAAGAACCTCTTTCTAATATCCAGCCTAAACTCCCCTGACACAACTTCAGGTCATTCCCTTGGTTTCTGTCACTGGTTTCCAGAAAGAAGAGATCAGTGTCTGCCCCTCCACTTCTCCCCACAAGGAAGCTGTAGAATGCAATGAGGTTTCCCCCCATTCTACTCTTCTCCAGGATGAACAGACCAAGTGACCTCAGACACTCATACAGCTTCCCCTCAAGGCCCTTCACCATCTCCTTTGGACACTCTTATGTGTGTTATATTCTTATTTTGCAGTGCCCAAAACTGCACAATATTCAAGGTGAGGCCACCCCAGAGCAGAGCAGAGCGGGACAATCCCCTCCCTCGACTGGCTGGCGATGCTTGACCTGATGCCCTCAGGACATCATTGGCCCTCCTGGCTGCCAGGGCACTGCCACTGACCAGCATCCCCAGGTCACTTTCTGTGGCACTGCTCTCCAGCATCTCATTGCCTAGTCTATACATTCAGAGTTGAAACATTCCAGGTGCAATTCAAGCTATTAAGCAATGAGTTCTGTGGGCTCTTCCACCATCACTTACATCATATGACTAGATGACCTACAAGAAATGAACACAGTGGACACATTTGCACACTTACTAAATGAAGATTCATGCTTGTAGCTGGCCAAGACAGCCTATTTCCATCATTGTGTGCTACGTCCAAAACTCAGTGAAGACTCAAACATATTTTTCCACAAATGCTCACACACCCACAAACAGACCAAGCTCTAGCTTGGCTTCAAGTGTTTGTACTCTTCAGACTTATATGGAACAAGAATTTCTGTGGGCTGCGCTAAAGAGACTATGGCCTTTTCAGAAAATTGGCTTTTCACCGTTACCCACATTAACCAAGTTGTTTTCCTCTTGAAAAGAAAATTATTACTCTCACGTAAAGAATTTATGTTCTCTTTTTCTCTCTGGAACACCACGCCAAAGGAAACACAGGTACAGGTTATTTATACAAACTGTAAACATATGAATAGAGAAAGCGACAAAGCAAAATCGAAGAGTACATAATTTCAGGCTATCAAGTCAACCTACCTTGTATGTCTTGTCCTTGCTTTCTTACTCTGCATAATATGTGATGATTATCACATGTTCATAATTAGTCCCAAATAGCAAGCTGACATTAAAATAGCCTGGAGGGAAATTATTTTCACAGATGTTAGGAGTAGCTAGTAACTACATCAGTTAAACTAGGTTTAGCTGTATTTTTGATAAACTTATTTGCGTTTCAGACATCCTATAGGTGATCCCACCAAGAAATAAGGAAACATCCATCCACCCATCTAAGTTTAGTTAAGAAGAATATTCTGCTTTATCTTCATGCATTATCATATAGAGGCTAAATTATAAAAGGCCACAATCAAAAGTTGAAAGCAAAACATAGCAAAAGCTTCATTAAACTTAAAACAGAAGAGTTCAATACAGAATGCTCCATGATAGCCATTTACTATGGAATGAGTATGAACACTAGCATAGGAATATATTTGATGTTGCAATTACACTTTATAGTTGCTTTCTAAAAAGCAATGCTTCAGGTGAAAAATCTAAGACTGAGAAAGCCTCAAACTTCACATTTTCACATTCCAACTTTATTATGAGGCAAAACTTAAGACATTCATATGTTTAGCTTGATGTATTAACCATATTAAATGGAGATGGTAACTTTGGTTACCATTTGGTAACTCTTCAGTTACCTCTTTCTAGATCTTAATCTTTAAATGTGAGTGACAAAATGCTCACTTACTCCTTTCCTCACTCATCCTATCTGCTGCTAAATTTCATCTTAACTTATTTAGCAACTCCATTAGGGAGGAGCACAAAACAAAATAAAACAAAAAAAACAACCAAACAAACAAAAAAACCCCCAAACCAAAAAACCAAAACAAACAAACAAAAAAAAACAAAACAAAAACAAAAACAAAAAAATATATACACATGTACACAATCAGTCCTCCATCTTACTCTAAGCATCCCCTTCTTGGTAATTACCTTTTTTGACGCCTTTGTTCTTAATGTTTCAAATCACTCAAGGTTTGAGGATTTTATTTTAATTAAGGACAGATAACTAAGGTGCTAATTTGGTCTGTTCCTGGCAGTTGTTTGGCCTGATTGAAAAGTTATGTCTTTAGAAAAGTTGCAGCTATGGGAAAATGACAGAACCACATAGCACTGTCTATGATACACATTTGAGAAGGGGCCACCAAACCTCCTGCCTTCAAGACTCATACCCAAGTAGTTATCCAGGCAGGAGATAAGAGCCAGACGTTACACCTCATGGAGCCAAAGGAAATAGTTCATATTATAATTACATGAAAATAAAACACTAGTACACAAGAATCAGGTTCCGAAGGAAGAATATTAACAAATAAGAGAGACTGACAATTAGAGACCTTTGCAGTTAATTTACCAGAAGCTAAGACCAGGTGACAGTACACAGAGCTAAAAGCTTCCAGGAAGGACAAACAAACAAACAAATCCAACTGAACAAGAAAACTCAACAGATCAGCAATATCAGCTTCTTGGTTTAAAATTTTCACAAAATGGTCCTGTAATAGTCTTGTAAATATAAACACCTGAGACAGTGTAGGCCAGCCCAAAGGCTGTAAATGCATGAAAAAAGAGATCACTAACTTCCTAAGGAAATCATATGATCCTTGTTTAAGTTTCCATTCTATGAAAAACAATAAACAAATTTTTAAGAGGTTGGTGCCCAGGAGGATGATATGATGGTTTCCCATGATTGTACATGGAACAGGTTTCTAAAATCATCAGAACTCACGGGGCTACAGATTTTAATATAAGTACTTTTTGCCTCAATCATTCACGAACAACAGAGAATTAATTTAAAAGGGCAATGAAGGACAGGATTATTTTTTCCCCATCAAGCTCATCTGTCCCACAAACAAGATTGGCAAGGCAGGGGGAGGGAGGGAAGGAAGCAAAAGGCTGTGGAAATAAATCAGCTATGGAAGGAAATCTTTTATAAAACAGAAAGCTTGAGTTTGGTGTATAGTTAATCCAGTTTGTACAGAGAAGTTCTGCATAATTTTGATTGCCTCTTTCTTGGCAGATAAGGAACCAATCTGCTAGGAACAAGCTGGCTAAGCTAGTCAGGGGTGGTATTTGAAAACCAAACAGCCAAAAAGGGGGGCAAAAACATCCATTCTTGTAGCATAAAAACAAACTGTCAATCTGAAAATGCTCAAATGTCAAATTTAAAAGAAAAATATTAGACTCTCTGATATCCAAAAGGGTAAGAGTGGGTGGGGAGGAGGAAAATATCATCATAAACTGATCAAAGAGCCTGGGTTGAAGGTCTGACATATGCAATATGGCAAGGAGCTATCACTATCCATTCAGAACAGAAACAATAAGCCATGTTCTGTAAAACAAATGAAAGAATGTAACAGTTTCAAGTCAAAATTTATTCCATCTCTTTTGGTTTGTCTTTGGTATTGGAACTTCCCAGCTTCATATGTTCACAGATACGTATGTTTCTATGCATCTATACACCTGTATGAATGCATTACACTGCTGATTACACTCTTTTTTTTTTTTTACAGAGCAAAGAATGTTTCACCACTGGTGCTCTTAGAGTACAAGTGCTACTGTGTACACATATAAAAATCATCAGAGTGAATCCTGATTGTTCTATACCATTGAGACTGTATCTCCAAAACCCTGCTGACCACTAGTGGTCGATCTGAACTTAATGTAACACCTTTCTCCTGCTATATAATTATGAGTGTTTTCAATAGTACTGGTGAACCTGTGGGCCTCATTATGTTTCTTAATTATGAACTTTCTGGAGGTAGGTGAAGAAATATGAAAAATGAAAAACCTAGAAAAAAATACATTATAAGAATACTCAGATTGCACACATTATGAAGCACGGAGATGCATGTGCAAAGAAAATTCAACACCTTGTTCTTTACTCATCATATTCCTTTTAGTTAATTAATTGCACTACAATATTTCCAGGGGGATTCTGGAGTGCTCAAGAGAAATCATGCCTACTACTCAAAGCAGGTCAGTAGGAAATAATGTGGCAGAACACTCATGTGTCTTTGAACATAATCATATTTATTGGAAAAAAAATGCATGCATTCAGAAGGCTGTAGATCCCAGTGAGATCCTGAGAGAATTAGGCAGTAGTCCGAGGGCAAAGCAAGCCCCATTTCCTAAATCATCAAAGCATTTTGACTGGTAATATCTTCTCTAAAAAGAGTGGGCTCCTGCTGGAATTTGTCCCCACGTCTGAATTTCTGAAGGATGTAAGAATTGCTGTTGTACTTGGAAACCAAGAGAAGTGACGAACTGGGAGAATAGCAATCCTACCAAAGATACCTGGAGTATTTTCCTTCCCATTTTTACTGCTAACAATGCTTCAGGCTTAGTTATTGTATGATGTAGGAGTTTTGAAAGTAGCCTAATTTCAAAGCATTAAATATTACAGTGTTGCTTTGAAAATTTAGTTTTAAACAGAGAGATGATTACAACAGCTCCTACATACAGAAGAGCAGAGTAATTTTGGTATTTTTGTAGTGTGTAAAATCCATGCCAGATCTTGGGACTCGGCATAATGCAAACACAATATACAATAGTAAGTGAGGCAAAGAGCATATGGTATGTAAGGGAGACAGCAGAAGGGTACAGACAGTCAAGATACCTTAGTGAATCAGACAACTATAAGCCTGGTCAACACAGCAGACTGCAGCCTCAGTTTACCTGCTGGCAGACTAGTAACAGCCTTCATTACTATATGGGAATATATGGAAAAGGCCAACTTCAATAAAAATTGTTCAAGTGAAATAACTCCTTTCCCATGTATGTTAGTGGTAAGAGCTTGAGTAGTTTATTAGCAGAAGCAGAGCAAGAGCAGAATTTGTTTGCAGCAGGGCAGGCCCACTGGGGGTCAGCACAAAGCGACCAACCATTAATTTGTGATACTTTATCACCTGAGAAGCAGGCTGACTTCCTGATAAAGCATACGTCTTTCTAGGTCACTTGGCTGAAGTTTGCTTTGCCATGTATCTGAAAGTCTCTGCTGAGAACAGCTGACAGCCTAATAGCAGTGTTTCTCCAGCTACTGATTCCCTGATTACCTTTTTCCCCACAGACTCACTGTGTATCTACTTTATTCTGCACATCTAATGAATACATACAGCATTGTAAATAAATGACACAGCATTTCACTGATGTTCCATCGAGCACCAAAAAGAACTGAGTGAGAAAAGCAAAATACAGTAAAGGGCCCTTCTGCCCCTTGCTCTGGATTACACTCAGTAAGGAATGAAGACAGATATGCAAGAGCTGTGGCACTGCTGGGCTCGGGGCCCCACGGACCTTTAGCTGTGGCTCCCTGAGGAGACCGTGTTCAGCAAGTTTTCAGGTCAAAAGCAGCAACATTCTGCTCTGTGGCTCTCCTACCCTCAGCAGCAGCAGCAGTCAGCCCCAAATTAGCTCTGAGCACTTATGCTTGCTGCAAAAATCAGGTACTTTAAAAAGATATATGAAAGATGACAACAGCAAAGCTGCAGAAAATAGGTGGCAACATAAAATTATCTTCAAATCCTGCACAGTATTGCCACATGCTGCCACTCCTATTCACTGTAATTGATCAGAGGTAGTATTGGAGAACAGCAGCAAAACAGAGCCCCCAAAGGAATGGCAATCCCCCTGTGCTAGAAACTCAACTAGTTTAAAGTCATGAGCTCCAGGATTTGATCCCTTATCTAATCTAACTGTCTACAAACACCTACCTTTTAGAGAGAAACTCATCAGCAAATCTGTACTTTGAATGCTTTCTGATTGTTACCCTAAGGCCCATTCTATATTCACCACTCACTTCTGTATTTTTAATTTTTTAATTCAATATATCCTGTGCCACCCATTGCCTTCCTTTTTATCCCTGTTGAGAAAGAAAAAAACCTGAATTAGTCATAGACATTCGGTGAACAGTAAATTTCTACCCTCTTTATCATCAATGATTCTCAATGAAAACAGCAAAGCTGTAGTTCTTAACTTACTTCATAAGCTACAAAATGCTTTTTAACTTCTATAAACTACAGTCCCATAAACAGAACTTGTAAACTCCACTAGAGCAAAATGTCAATGTTGAAAATTAGCATCATATGCTCTTCTTGTAGGGTATTTCTTTTATTTTCTTTCAGAATTTAATAAAATACATATATAGCACTCAGAATCTAGTAGGTTTTTTCCTAATGCCATCAAATGGGGACTGAAAAATCATTTTGGGACAGTATTTTTGCCAGGGAACAGCTAATTAATGGATCTCACCAATGTAAATCTACAGTTTAAAATCAAATATTGTATCCAAAGTTCAAAGTACAGTAAACAGAAGATGTGGATATAAACACCTGTGAAACTATGTCCTAGGGTCTTTCAGGTTATACATTTAAAATTGACCTATCTGAAAGGAGTGGTCACTTCTGAAAAAATGATCCCTAGCCTTCTAAAACATCTTCCTAATGCTTACAAGTACATCTACCACAAAAGGATACTAGAAAGATGAAGGAAAAGTGTTTTAAAATATGCAGAGCAAATTACAATGTATCTGCTGATATCTTGCTTGTGCTTCTAAATCACATGAAATTCTCAGCTGTTCCCAGCCACTTGTGAAAGACCTGTGTTAACCACTTCCACCTGCCTCAAATACTGTCTCTACCCTGTTCCCACTCTTTCCCCTATACTATGGATCCTCACTCTGCTTTTTTTCTCCTACATCCTCCCTTCTCCAACTGTTCTCTTTTCTTTCCTTCCTACATGAGAAGTCCTTCAAAGGATGAATAGTATTGAATTATGCTAGGAACACTGAGAGAAAAAGCAGTGCCCTGAAGGACTGCCAGAAAACCAGCATCAAACTTAATGTCAGGCCTTGTATTATTCAGTCCTTTAACTTACCAATTAATTATACAGTAAATAAAGACTATTTCCATGGGGAATCAAAGTGCAATCTTGACAATCTTGCCACACATTCCCAGATCAGGGGCAATCACATTATGACAAACTTTGTGATTAATGAATTCATGATATTCAGATAGTGTGACAGCTGCAGTATTGCCTGTGGCCATTGCTCTGTAACTCCATTGCTGCTTAAACCCCTGAGGAATTCGTGGAGGGGACTGTGACTACAGGCCATGTGCATGTTGATGAAGTTTTGGACTCAGGACCTTCTTTGTGCAGAATTCAGATGAATCACTTCAACAGCGAGACTCAACTATGTGTATGTGTCTGCTATGCTGTTGGGTGGGTACTCCATGCAACGTCAGTACTCGTCCAAAAACAGCACCCCCAGGAACTGAGGAATTGCTCCATGACTCAACCTTAATTCTACCTACATGAAGGAAGAGCCAGTCAGTTGGGGACCCCACAGTATATGCCTCACCACCACGAGGGTCACATCTCCCATGACTTCCCTTGGCCTCAGGAGCATCTAAGCACTTCCCCTTCCAACTTGGAAACTGCCAGGGAGAATAACAATTCCTTGCTATGTCCATCACTCCCATTCATCAAGAGACCTTGTTGGCCTGACTGATACTATTTTGCAAAATCCAGTGTTATTCCCATTTCTTTAGTGTAACTTGTTTTTTGCACTCAAGAATGAATAGAATAAACTATAAAGTTCACTGATAAGGTCTACAGTAAGGCATATAGAGGTATTTTCAATTTGAGTAGTAATAAAGTATTCATTCAAAAGATGTTATCCAAGACTGAATGATGTAAAATCACATAGTGATTTTATCAATCACACTGTCAGCATAACCAACACACAAACTACCAGAATACATTACACACTTTTTCAATATTTGCATTTGTCTTATTTAGAAAGTGTCAAGGTAATTGTAATTTCAAAATGTGAGACTGGAAGACTGCCTAACAGTTTGTAAAGTCAGATGAAAATACATTCCAACAATAACATTTTTGTCCAAATGTTAATCATGCAATTTAAAGTTTAACAGGTTAAGTTCACATATTTTTGTATTTTAAACAACCACATCTCATATATTGAAGAAAACCATATGTCAGAAGCTACAAGTACACAACAGAAATTACTCCTCTTTCTTTCAAAACAAAATTTCACCAATCAAACCTTCTTCGTTTACAACATTATCAGGTTAGACACTGTGCATTTTTCATTCCAAGAGTGTTGATTTATGATGCAAAATTGGACTCCTGAAGTGGTTTCTGCACAACTAGCCACATCTTTCTTCCATACATTAACTAGTGACCCAGTAAGGATGGCAGTCCTCACTTGAAACAGTACAGGACCTTTAGAACATACAAGTCCACCCTATGTGCCTATGTACAATGAAGTTGAGGAACTGCTTCAAACATTTCTCTGGGGTGGAAGAGCAATATCCAGAAGAGACAGCACCACTTGACTCCAATCCACTTGTTTTTTTTCCTGTGTCAGTGCAATAAAATGTTTTAACTTGCTTTCAGTGATGCTAAATTATACCAAATGAAGGAAGAGGCAGCCTGACACCCACAAAGCAGAACAAGGAACAGGGAAGAAAGTGGGTTGTAAGATGAAAAGTGAGGGTGAACTGAAATAAAGAAGGAGGCCTGAGGAAATGGGAAGGATCATGATGGGAAGGAATGGGAAAAGAAAAGCAGAACAGATACATAGAGGCATGAAAAAGGGCTCAGATTATGTGGTTAAGGTAGAGCAAATTGATACCGGGTGAGACAGACACCATAGTTTATCACTTCTAATACTGAATGATATACTGGAGCAGAGTTCTTTGCCTTTTATTTTAAGGGGGCCAAATTAGGAAAGTAAATGACTTAAGAGTAGGTGGGTTGCAAGGATACAGCAGATGGGACGTGGACAAACCTAGTATAGAAGTGGGAAGGGGAAAATGACACCCTGTGCAGCATAGAGAGATGAAGGAGGGAGACATTTGGTGCAGTATGAGGCAGGATACATGGTCTGAATACTTTGAGTCTCGTGTTATCACAGGAGATCCTGTCTTCCAACACGTTTGCAATACACTGAATGCTGCTCTAGACCCTGAAGATGCTGAAGAATGAAGAAATTGGAATAATATTTAATAAGAAACCTTATCAAGGGAATAGAAGCTTTCTTTCCCTCCCCAAGTTTTCATTTAATCCCTAGGTTCGTAAGAGGACCTAGAAAGCCAGTGACAGCAGATCATATGACAGCCAAAAGAATGAACGTAGAATGTAATCAGAGGCGAGATCTTGCTATTTTGAGCAACTATTTCCCAAGGTAGGACATTCTGACAAAAGGCATCTTAACTGTCTTCTGAGAACAGATAATGCTGAAGACTTACAACTCCAGAGCCAAGTTCACAGGAAGCATCCTTTGACTTGGGATGGACACTTCTTCATGACTCAGAGTCAATGGAACTGTGTATCTTGGATGCCTCAATGCTACTCTGCTGTCAGCTGTGAAACCCACCCACAGAGCACTCAGCAGACACTAGACACTACTGCTGTCTGACATAAGGGAGAACCAGCGACACACAAGAGCTATCAGAGGCTCTGTAGACTCCACTAGCAGCTAACAGGGTTTGAAATGGAGAGGTTTCATGTCATGTTTTTGTGTGTGTGCATATGTGTAGCATATTTAACTTTAAAAAAGGAAGAAAAAAAGCTAAAAATTTGGTAAGGAAGTTTGAAGGAAATACACATAAATTTATTTTCTTTATTTTTTTAGATTTCAAGAGGCAGAGCCTCTGCAGATTTTATCTTCTGGCCTTATGATACACCATTAAGATATGCATTATGATACTGTCTTTAATTACATGATCACCCAGTTCTCTGTTTATATTCAAAATATACTAAAGGTAGGTGGAAAAAATGTATTAAAAAATGAGAGTAAAAATATTCTGACAGAATCATGAATTGTTGCTTCAAATGTCTGTTATTCTTGTATCCTTGTGTATCAAAAGCTCTTTTGAAGTCAGAATCTTGTTGGGGGAAAAAAATAAAATAATAAAAATACATCTAAAATTTTTAGAAAGTTGAGCACTTGTCAACAACAAATTTAAAAGCCACCTTTAGAAGAGCAAAGAGAAAGCCACCACAGAAGAGCAAACTTGAGGAAACACTTTACCTTTTTTTCCTGTATGTTCTGCCATTTTATAAGTCAGAGATGTAATTTATATGTAAATTTTTCCTGAATATCACTTCAACCATTAAAAAAAGTAAATATTTTAAGCACAGTATATAATAATTTGGTAAGAATATCTAAGTAGTATTTAAAGAATAGTGGTAATTGAAAAGAATACCATATTAATCAATTATAACTTTTACAGTATGTGCTACATTTTCTAGGTCAAAGTCAAGGAATAAATGAAAAACTGAAAATATTTGAAGCTAAACATACATTTAGGGGAAGCAAACATACATATTAGGTGAAGTAAAATAAAGTACATATTAAAATTCATTCCACCAATTCCAGGTTTTATGCTTAATTTAAATCCAAGCACTATCCTCTAAGAGATTCCTCGAAATAGACGGACTGAATACAGCCCAAAATAACCCAGACTGTGTTTTGCTACCAGTATAACTGCTGGTTTGATCACTGTTGCTCTTGATCAAACATGCTTGGATATTTTTCAGAAGTTAATACACTAAGCCAAATTCACATATAGCTTAATGATGAGCATTTCCAAATATTTGTTCAAATTGGAAAACATGGGTGATTCACTTTGATCATTCCAACAAATATTTATTTCTGAAGCTGCCTGGAAAATAACACTGAAGAAAAAATTTTTCAGAGAAATATTTTGTATTTTGCAATCAGCTGACACCATACTTCAGTACAATTATTTATTACTGCTTAATCAATGACAACATTGCAACTTCAGCTTTTCAGTTCATATGCAATACAGAGAGACTGCTGTCCTTTAAATATTCCAATGAGTTAGATGAGCATCATAAAAGAGTCTGAAAATGCAGTACACTGTAAGAGTATACACATATAACAAGAGTAAGAGCTTTTGTGAACAACAGAAATTTATACTTTTCTGCACAGGCCTTGAGAGGTTAAACTCTACAAGTCAGTTAAATATCACATAGATGGTACTAAAACAAAGCCATTTAACACTATCATAGAGCTTAGAGGCATCAAGCTGGCCCCCTCCAACAGATTTCTAAAATGAACAGGCACTGTAACTTGTTCACTCGACCTTTACTTAAAGAATCACCACTTCAAAGCCAAGTCAGCTTCTCAACTCTGTTTTCAAGACTAGTAGCATCTGACCTTCCATCTCAGCAGGCATCATCAGTGGCAGCAAACTATAGTACTTAAGAATATTTTCAAATATATAAAAACAGATCTTTAATACCTTATTGGTTGCCATAAATCTTTCATGTACTAGGCTGCAAAAGATGAGGCAACATGAACAGCAAAATAACAGGAACCTTTTGCTTTCCATCCAGTTCTTGGGAGAGCTTTCAGAATGAAGCAGAAAATAAAATTCTTGAGAGCCCCTGAAGTGACAGCACCAGTGAGAACCCCTTCCAGCCCATATTTATATTCCTCCAGTTGACTAGGAATGCTGAAAGGTTTGTAACCTTTGCTAATTTACCCAAATGGCATACTGCCATAATCACTCTAACAGCTTTGTCAGACAGGGATCTATATCCTGATATTTTTATATGATGACTAGGAGAACACATCTGCAGTCTAACTTCAGTAGTGCCATACAAGTTAACAAATGTTAACTTGTACTCAAATACTGAAGATATCCCATGTCTTCTTTCACTGTAACTATTTGTGTTTTCTTTAGACCCAGAGATAATCACTGCCTACACTTTTTGTCATAAAATGAAACTCAAATATTCTTCTACCTGTGCTACATAAACAGAAGGAAAATATGCTTTGAATACAACAAAAACCGGGTTTCAGTATTTTCTTAATCTCTTCTCACACACAAATTCTAGCTACTAGTATATATTGGGTTTGCATGGTAAGGGTTGGGTAGCAGTGAGATGCAGGGGTGGCTTCTGTGGAGAGCTGCTAGAAACCTCACCCAGGTCCAACAGAGCCCATGCCAATCAGCTCCAAGACAGACCAGTCACTGGCCAAGGCTGAGCAACATCAGTAGCACTAGTAGAGCCTCTGGGATAGTGTATTTTAGAAAGGGGAAAAATAACTAACTAACTAAATAAATAAATAAACCAAAACAAAACCAAAACAAAACACCCAAACACCTGAGCAACTTCAACCAGAGAGAGGAGTGAACACAACTCTGCAGATCCCAAGGTTAATGAAGAAGGAAAAAGAGGTGCTCCAAACACCAGAGCAGAGGTTGCACTACAGTTCCTGGTGCAGACCATGGTGAGTTAGGCTGTCTCCCTGCAGGCCAGGGAGATGCACCTGGACACCCTGGAGAACCCCAGACCAGAGCAGGTGGGTGCCCACAGGAGGCTGTGAACCATTTGCCAGAGCAGGCTCCTGCCAGGACCTGTGGAGAGAAAAGCCTACACTGGAGCAGGTTTTCTGGAAGGACTTGTGACCCCGGTGGGGCGACCCACACCGGAGCAGTCTGCTGCACCACTGGGGTGGTATACTGAAGCAGTTCATGAAGCATTGCAGCCTGTGGGAAGTACACTGGAGAAGCTCATGGAGGTCTATCTCCCATGGGAGGACCGTATGCTGAAGCAGGGGAAGACTGTGAGGAGTCCTCCCTCTGCAGATAAAGGAGCAGCAGAGACAACACATGATAAATTGACCACAGTCACCACTCCCTGTCCTCGTGTCACTGTGGGGAGGGAGGAAGTAGAGGTGGGGGAGAAATGTTTTTATTTCTCATTACCCTCCTCTGATTTGATTGGTAATAAATTAATTTCCTCAAGTAGAGTCTCTTTTGCCTTTTACAGTAACTGGTAAATGATCTGATCCTGTCCTGATCTCGACCTATAAGCCTCTCATTATATTTTATTTCCCCTGTCCATGGAAGGAGGAAGAGTGATAGAGTAACTTTGGTGGGCACCTGGCATCCAGTCAGGGTCAACCCTCCACATATGATTACTTATCAACATTCCTTAAAGAGAGAATAACTCATACATGAGTAAACATCTATATAAGTACAAATTTTAAAGATATGGATATAGCATCTGATATTGTGCATATAATTACCCATCTGTTTCTACAAATTACATTTGACAAAACATTTAATCCCTTCATATAGAAGAAGAAGTCAGATAAGTGCATACATTTTAAAATTTTATATGGGAATAGTATAGAAGAAAAGAAGAAAGAAATGAAAAAGTAGTCAGGAAACTTTTCTACCATATTTCTTTTTTTTTTTTTTTTAATAATATTTACAATTGGAAGCGTAGGTGAGCAATGGGTGGTAAAGGAGAAAAAAATCAAAACTGGAAAAGATTCCTGATTGAGCTGTTTGCCAAATATAAGGTTAAATCTAAGCTTTAGAAATGTCATACATCATCTTCTGATTAATTTTTATTCATATAATAAGAGAAATAAAACTAAGACAATGAAAAGAAAATAAACCAGAGAAGATTACAGAAATTATAGCAATAGCATATTTCCAATGAAATTATCATAATTTTTATTACTAGCAGTCTGGATGAAAAACTGAGGCAAGATAGAGAATCTACTACACTAATGTTTTTGTCAATGAAAACAAAAACATAATAGTGGCGACCAATAATTTCCTTTAATCACTTGGCTGGTTTCACAGACTGTTACTCTGGCAATTGCCACAGAGATCCCATAAGCTCAGACTTTCAAAGCTGACAGAAAGGTATTTGAATGTCCATTTTATATTTAAATTTTAGCAGATTTGGGTGACTGAAAACAGGGGCAGCTTTCAAAAATTTGAGTCTTGCTTTCACAAAACTCAGAATTGGTCTGTTGAAATTCTGCTTGAATTAAAAGACATTGGAAACATGGAGAAACATCCCTGACCTTCAATAAGCCCAGGAAGCACATCACCCATCTGACAGTACCAGAACTGTACTTAGGAAACTGTCAGTCATAAAGAAATACATTTGAACTGTAAGGGGCTATTTTGTTCAAATTAAAAAGCAGCTAAGAAAAGGACAGGTTATGAAAAGAAGTGCTCAATTCTGTCTGTGGGATACCAGGGATAGAATCAGAGAGTATCTCAAGTTGGAAGGGACCCATAAAAATCACGTAAAACATGGGACAATGATCAGCAAAAACTCCACTCTGGGCAAAACATTGTCCAGGTACATTTAAAAGAGCACCTAGGAAAGATGACTCTAAAAACAAATAATTAATTCAAACATCAGAGTATTTCCAGCAGTTCTAGAAACTACTGTAAGGAGCTTTTCAGAGAAATAAAACAGCCGCAGAGACACTCTAAGGCAAAAGAGTGACAGTGCTCTGGATGCTGCTGCCACCGGCCCCTCACAAGTGCCATTCCCCCTCTGAAGAGGAGTCTCAACACTCAGTCTGTGGCAAGCTATGTGCTCATGGCACTGTTCTGCACAGAGGGTGCAAAGCTAAGAGCATGAACAGATAAGAGCAATGTTATGACAATTATCAGCCTGCCCAGATTTAAACTTACTCTGTATTTCTCCTAGGCATGAATAACTTCAAGTATATTCATTTATTGTTATTGTTGGAGAACTTCAATGTCTTACTGAATAAAATCAGACCATGAGCAAAAACTGTGCAGAAGAAAACACGCTTAAGAAATTTCCCTCTATAGGGATTTTTTAGATAACTACTGATGATGATGAAAGAAATGACCCTATCTTACAGTGCAAGAAAAATAAAAGGAAAGAAAAGTTATGTTTGATATTTCTACCTTAATCTTAGTTTTCCTGACAATGCAACATGGTGCTGCAACAAAAGTAGTTTTTATAAGGGAGATCTTCTCAGGATTTTAGTTAATATTTTAATAAGACCTTATGCTTCATAAAGAGGCTTTTGTCTTGGGGCCCAAATCTATTGTTTTAGTAAGAGAGATGATTAATGTAACTAATCTTTGAACCATTTTACCAACGAAGAAATTAAATAAGATCAATCATGAAAAATCATGGGCTAAGGACTTGGATGCAATTCCCACTGCTTGATGTCATGACTCTGGGAGAGTGACTAAGACTTTCTACCCAACTCTATACCACACTAAACAATTTCCCAGTATGGAACTGCTTTTAATACTGTTTATGCATCTTATAACTCTATCACAGAAAATTAGTAGTGTTGTCCAAAGAGCTGAGTCCAAATACATTTCTTTAGGGAACCTTTCTATTTTACATATAGGGAGCTCAGGCATCTGTTTTCCTTTCTCTGCCTGGTTCTTGACTCAGTCTGAACTAGAACTGAATAGATGTTCCCATTGCTTCTGGACTGCTGGTGAGAGTACTGTCTCTCAAAATGGCTGAGAAATTAAGTCTTCTCAAGAGGGCAAACGTATGCTTTTTGGTGTGTGCAAACTAAGTTTTTTTACCATGTGAAAACTGGGCAGCACTACAGCTACCATCACTCCTTTTCCAGACACATTGTGACAGAAGGGATCAAGCCTCATCTTAGGGACGGAAGAACAATCTCAGTGTCTGACTCAGGCACAAGTCACAAGTGTGGATCCCAGACATCTAATGTGCCCTGTGGGTGGTCACTTAAACCCAACCATGAAGGGGAATGAGACATCTTCCACACCCTTAAAATAACCCTAGGAATACTTTTTTCTTTGCACACACTGCTCACAGCAGACAAACAAAAATCAGCCTGCATTAGAACCTAAGGCAAGTCCATGGAATTCATCTAAACAGCTTTCACTATACTGGCTATTTCTTAGCTTACCAAGCAGCTAAAGCAGCAAAATATCTAGTCTTCAGGTCTGACTAGTAGCTAAGGTAAGGACAACAAAGTAGAGAAAAGCAAATTAATGAACAATGATCTAGCCTAGACATATCAATATGAAACCAGTAAAGTTTCAAAGCAGTTTAGTACACACTGACATTTTGATCAGATTTTTTTTTTTTTTTTGGGGGGGGTGGGTGGTGATTGATATACTCCAGAAAACAAATAACAGGTATTTTTAAAGGAGTACATAAATTATTATACATTCAGCAACTACAAAGCATGTACTCTGACAAAAAGTGAAAAGAAAAATGGAAACGGAAAATTATTTTATGCTATTGTAAGCTGAGTGAAAAAGCAAAAAAAGAACAGGTTTCAGAAGTAGAAGAAACCTGTAAACTACTACCTTGTCTTAGCCAAACACTCTCTCACGGTGGGTAGTCTTAAAACTACCACAGTTGCCCAACTGTAATGCATTCTTCCCTTTATCATGTGTCTCATTAGTGTGGGCTTTAAAAATCAACATTTATATAATTCGTGAATAAAAGTGTCTTACTGATATTACACAGGCTCATCATTTTATGTTGATTCTTTTAGAATAAAATCTGAGCCGAAGCTTGAATTTTAGTAGACTTTTAAAATATACTCAATATAAGTTACAGACTGTATTACAACTTTAATATTACTGGGCTAAGAATAATTTCAACTTTGTTTTACAAAATGAATTTTAAATGCATCAGAGCACATAAGCTACAAGTATGGATTTTCTCCACCCCCACTGCTCAAAGGCTTGAAATTATTTCTCCCTTAGGTGGTCAAGCTGTGGGTAATTGGAAATAATAAAAATGCAGGGTATTTCTCCACCCAAAGAAACATCAGTTCTGATGGTCAGCAGTACTGATTACTGGCATTGTGAAGTCATCTCTGTGTGCATGCAACAGCTTGCCCATCCCTCTACAAACCTCTCCTTCCCCTGGAGTGCAGTCCTAATGCCTCTAAAGAATGGCCAGAACCAACGACACCTCTGGTCAGCAAAATCCAACAGTAAATGCTTGTCATCTGCATTTTTTTCTGGAGATTATACTATCTCTGAAGAGCAGTTTTATATCTCTGTGTTCCCAGCAGGGCCCTGTGTCTTGACACCTTCCCTCATTACCAGTTACTTTTTCTCCCTTCTGCTTTCTTTCCTTTTTCTCCCAAATTAGCAGTCTAGCATTGATAATAATAGTAGGATGTGACAGAATGAAGGACCTTTCCCATTTAATTCAATGATATAAATATGAAATATTTATCATTTCCTCAGTTCTTAGGTCTGCTGAAGACAAATTCACCTGTGACACATGCAAGATAAATTCCTATCTCTTTCTAATAGACTTCCATTAGTATCAGACTTACAATCCATTTGCCTAAAGTCTTGAGTACCACCCATGCAGCGTAGGAGATTATGATTCTATTCAATTCAATAGGAATCTATTTTAAAAACTCACAGCACATACATTCAGAGCTATGACTTCATTCAGGGATATTTGCTTAAGCTGCTGTCTCCTTTGTTGCAATACTGAGCTGAAAAGGGATATGTAATTCACTGCTTATACTCACCCTCTATTCAACATACTGTTTAAGACTCTGCCTGTGCCTAAGCTCCATCTACTACTAATCTTTTCCCCAGAAGTCCAGATTTCCAGCTAAAGTTATAAAGGAATGTGAGTTTTT
The DNA here is from genome assembly GCA_013399695.1 of Formicarius rufipectus. Taxonomy (NCBI): domain Eukaryota; kingdom Metazoa; phylum Chordata; class Aves; order Passeriformes; family Formicariidae; genus Formicarius; species Formicarius rufipectus. The sequence goes on along the minus strand of VXAU01000819.1, from coordinate 15,883 downwards.
CTTTCAAAGTCCCAAATTCTATGATACATTCAGTGTCATCATGTACACACTGTAGTTCATCTGCAGTACCTGACATATCACTGCTTTAAATATGAATTCAATGTCAAGTATGGCATCTCTACACATCACTGAGACATACGCATTTTTTCCTGTCAAATAAACACATATACATCTCCTGTATATATATACATACATCGAATAAATGTTTCAAATTGATATGCTTCCTTCAACCCCTTTACCTAATCTGAACCATGAATCACTGAAAAACTGTTACTCATTTTTGTCCTTTTGGATTTCAGACCAGTACAAAAAGGGGCTGGTCTAGGGGAAAAAAACATCTGCAAATAATTTCCCAAATTAAAAATGAGTCCCATCAATGATGTATTTTCTTTCCTTTCTCTTCCCTCCATCTCTTCTCCCCATTCCTTCATCCCAGCATCTCCTGGTGGCTATGTTACTACAGCAGAGACCAGTTCCTATTTTCCCTCCTGCACTTCTTGAATTCAATAAGCTTTACTGTCATTTCTTTTACTTATTGTCTTATAATTTCACTTATTGATTTTCTTTCACTAAAGATGCATTTCCTCAAGCTGCACACTATTTTGGGTGAACATCTCTGCTTCTTTTTCTCCTGTTATGCTGCAACAAGAACTGATATTCCCTCACATTTTTAACCACTGTTACTTATGGGAATAAAGAAGATAGCCCAGTGAAATGCATCTGGGTTTGTTTGGTTAGACATTGCCTTGTCACCAAACAACTCCCTGATTAACTGCAACCAAGAAGATTCATGAAGACTCAGTAACGTATGAAAGAACCAGAAAGAATTATTTCATCCACAAATACTTCATGTTTGTTAGTAGATATTTAGCAGGCAATCCTTGCTCCTTATATAGCTTAATTTATAGCTTTACAGGCAATTTTCCTCATGATAGCAGCAGAAGGCAAGCTAATATAACAACTATCAACAACTGCCACAAGCAGTGGCTCTACCTAACTTTTCTTCCTACCAAGACATTTCAAGGAACTAAAACTAGTAGGACCCAAGTAGTGAATAGATATGGACAGTGACAAAAAGAAGGTATGAAAGAAAATCTCACTCACATACTCCAATAGTACACCAGCTCTTAAAGCAGAGATCCAGTCACCATTATGAGGGTAAATAGTCCTTTTAAAGATGGACTTTATTAACTCTACTTTACAGATTTTTTTGTTTACAAATATAGTTTTTTACATTAATATCCTTATTATTACATAATTAAGCCTGAAGAAATTGACCTTTTTTTTTTTTTTCCCTTGATGCATTATGCAGATTCATAAGCCACTTTAGAAAATCTGGCTATAGCAAAGCTTATGCATGTGCATGTCAAGAGAACGGGGTCTGAATCTCTTCAGTGGTACCCAGTGACAGGACAAGGGGCAACAGGCACAAACTGAAATACAGGAAGTTTCATCTGAAGATGAAGACAAGCTTGTTTACATTGAGGGTGTCAGATCACTGGAACATGCTGCTCAGAATGGTTGTGAAACCCTGTTGGAATATGATCCTGTGCAAGCTGCTCTAGGTGAGGCTGCTTTAGCAGGCAGGTTAGACTAGACCATATCCAGAGATTCCTTCTAACCTCAACCATTCTGTGATTCTGTGAAAAACAGAAGGCGGATAAAAAAAAAGAAAAAAAAAAAATCCATATTTTAACTTACTGTACACTTAGCACAAAGAAGTATACACCAGATATGCATGAGAGCAGAAAAAGCACAGGTATTCTGTGTATTCTAAACATCTAATTTGGGACTTGATATTCTATACTAATTTCATAGAGATACCGGTTCTTTCAGAGCATGATTTAAAGCACCTAAGTGAAGTTTCTAAATGGTAACAAAGAGCAGTGAATTCCCCCCCCTACATGATAGGCAGCCTAGGCATTGAGGTACCTGGTGGGAATTTCTCTCACATGCTTGCATGCATGGGAAAGCATGGCAGCAAATAAAGCGGTACAGAAAATGACACAGATCTCCAGTAAGGGGCGCTAGAAATACTTTATACTACCCGACTAGTGGGAGAGAGTGATGATCCACCCACCCTTAAGCACTTCGTATTATTTTAACAATCATCAGGAGACTGTAAAGTAGACACAAGGAGAACGGTGTTGTAAAAGAAAACAACTGTATGAGATTTGTCAAATATGGGTGCTTTCATTAGGACAACTCCATAGATACATCTTCTCTGAGTGATTATCAAATACCTACAAAAATGCTTCCTTTTCCAAGGCCAACATTCTTCTGGTAACACTACCCACTCTGTAGGGCATCCAGTAAAATTACTGCAGTGCAAAACACTCTTCTTCATGAAATTATTAAGATAATAATGTCCAAGAAAGTGTTTCTTTTCTTACACCACAAGAACTTTAAACAAAAGTGTGGCGGTTTTCACCCGGTGTCCACCCAAACCTCCAGGCCCCCTCCATTAAACGACACATCAGTTTGTTAGGATTGAGCACTTGGTCTGGGGTAAAATCCCAATTGATTGGAGGCGTTAATCGCCCTAAAACCTTGCCCAAATTCATCTACATTCCCTGCCGTCCAGGAACTGGCCTCTTTATTGCATGTCCCAGACTCCCAGTGATTTCTCTCGAAGTTTGAAACTTTTGGCCCCAAGGCAACCAATATAACACCACCCTTCCAAATCCTAGCACTGTTTTGAGAGCATTAACCAATAACAACATTGTCACCAAACAACTTTAGTAAGGGTTATAAACGATCCTAGGTGTCTTTGTTACTAATTCATCAAGGTAAGGAAAAAAGTGGTAGCCTTCATATACAGAGAATTCCATGTTATATGTTTATGTGTGCTCCCAAACAAAAGATATGTTTATATAAACACACCTCTCCTTGGCAGTGCTCCCAGACCTGGCACCATTCCTGTGTTTCGGCACCAAAAACTGTGGCAGTTTTCACCCAGAGTCCACCCAAACCTCCAGGCCCCCCCCTTTCCCAGAGGGAAAGGAAAAGGAAAAAAGGCAAAAAACAGCTGAGAGATAATGGCAAAACAAACTCAGAGTAGCTAAGTACTTAAATTTATTACTAACAAGATAAGAACTAAAACTAAAAGTAATAAAACTAAAAAAGTAAGAAATAAATCAGTCTTAAGAACACCCCTCTCCTCCCACTCCTCCCTCTTTCCAGCAGTTCAAGGGAGCAGGGAAATGGGAGTTTTGCAGGTGGCTGTTGTTGCTGCCATTGCTCTTGTCCTGTGGGTCACTCCATGGGGTGCAGTCGGGTCTCTGCACCCTGATGGTCCTCTGTGGGCTGCAGGGGGATAACCTGCTCCACCACAATCTTCACCACAGTCTGCAGGGGGGCCACAGCTCTGAGTCCTTCCTCTGCTCCCGTGGGGTCCCTCCCACGGGAAACAGTCCTCGATAGACTTCTCCAACATGAGTCCACCCCCTGGGCAGCACTTCTACCAGGGGGGAAAAAAAACCTGCTTCCAGCATGGATCTCACGAGTCATGGCTGCAAGTCTCTTCCAGGATCTTGCTCCATCCTGGGTCTCCCACAGGGCAACAGCTCCTTCAGGCATCCACCTGCTTCCCCATGGGCTGCAGGGGGTCTCCGCACCCCAATGGATCTCCATGGGCTGCAGAGAGGTGGGGGAGAATAGCTTTCAGTCCTTCCCCCCACCCCACTCCAGCGTGGGGTCCCTCCTTCGCCTCCTCCTGCTCCAACCTTGGTCTCTCACTCTGCGTTGTTATCTCATGGCTGGAATTTCAACTGCGCAACACTCCTAATTCTTAAATATGTTATCACAGAGGCGTGACTATGATTCTTAATTGGATCAAGTCTGCCCACCAGCAGGAAGTCTCTCCTGGACCTGCCTGTCATTGGCTCCACAGGACAGGAGAAGCTTCTAGCAGCTTCTAACAGAAACCATCCTGGAAGCACCCCCTTCTACTAAAATTCAGCTACAGAAATCCATGACAAAAAGAATTTTCTAACATATTTTTAATCAAAAATTAGAACACTAATGTAGAGACAAAGTGTGGATCAAAACTCTAGGTAAAGCTATGTACAACAGGAACTGCTAATGAGAAATATTTTTGTAAATTTATAAAACTACTTTTCAGCTCATCATCAGCTCCTGTTGAAACACTTATTGATGAATATTCTCTCAAGTATAGCATCATCCTAGAGACCTATTTTCTTTATCCCTAACCTTAACCTAAGACCTGCTGAATTTCAGTTTAAGTAAATAAATCTTTACTTTTTGACCTTTAAAAAAAAACATTCTCTAAGCACATTTTATCTCTATCAAATTTGATGTTTTAAAGAGATTTGGGTGGCTGTGTTTGTATACTGACCTTATACAAGTCCTAGGATGGCTATGATGTAGAAGTTCCTCACAAACACAAGTTGATGCTTTACGTGGAAACACTCCTGGAAGATTAACCACGTCAGTAAGCAGGCCTCAGCACAACTCCTCAACAAACAAAAAAGTTTTAAAAAATGAGAGAGAATTTAACATGAACATAGAGCCACAGGTTTACATTCCCTAGGCCAGTCTGGGCTGCTCACCATGCAGGTCTGAGCTGAGAGAAGCAAATGATTACAGATTTACACATGCAGCTCATTACAACAGCTAAAATGCCAAGAGGTGGTTCTTGAAAATATGTTCTTGGGTTTGTCATGGCCAATAAACCTTGTTCACTGCAAATGGTCTTCTCCAGCTGAGTTTACATTAGCTCTAACAGCATTATGATGGCACTGTGCCACTTCTATATTCTCCTTTGTTCCAATTCAGTCCAGTTCTCAGCAGAACTGACAGCAGCCAAAGCACCATTATAGCATCTGAATTGCTTTAAAAAAATCTACTGGTTACTCCTGTTTTTAATCATGATGGAAATAGAGAAAAACGGGGGAGTTACCAAAAATGCTCTCAAGTTGGAAGCACACCAAGTTTCCTTGTGGCTGCTCTAGGCTGATGAGGACCCAAGTACATGGCCTTCTAGTGAAGACACTCAGCATGCTCTAAAAGACTCGGATGTTGTGCATTTGGATGATGCCTTTCTTACTCACCTGTTACAAAGGCCAACTAATAATTGCTGGAAGTTCAAAACCTCCTTATAAGCACTGAACTCTGAACAAGCATCTGAAAAGTCCCATATCCATCACTGTTTCACTCCTGATTTTATACCTAAGTTAATTAACTGAAGCCTTGAGAGCTCCAGCATCCCCTGTTGGTGTAATGCAGAGGAGAGTTACACTCACAGCTTCTATTATCATCAGTGGTAGTTACAATGTGCTGGGCAGCTGTCCTCTAATAAGGTGTTAGTCATGACAAATATAATACTGACATGGGACCCACATAATTGTCTTTATAAGCACACCATGAAGCAAGAATGATTGCAAATGCCAGGAAGCAAGAAAAAAAATTCTCCTTTTTTCTTTTTTTTTTTATTTCAATTTGCAAAGAACAGCACATTTCTGCAGAAAATAGAGCTTACTAAACCAGCTGCCTTTTGTTATTATCCTTATGCCAATCTGTGATATTATACAACAGATACCACTTTATCGGTGTCCATAAATAACTTTTATTATGCATCTGAAAAAGCACAGTTTAGCACAATGCAGAACAGACCTTTCTTCCAGTCACTGAGGCCAATAACTTTTCTTCTGTACCTGCCATTATGACCCCACCTCTGGGTGATGGCTTTCATTTAGAAAAAAAGAAATTAAAAAGAAAACAAAATTTTAAAAAAAGATTGCTCCAGATAGAAACCCTTCTAAATAGTCTGAGGGGTTGCCAAGTCCAGAAATAGGCATTATTAGGAACATTGCTGAATTCTACATTCAGCTTCAGTTTGTTGTGGTTTTACTTCTGCAAGTACCAAATTTACTGCCAACTCCATACTCAGGAAATCCAGTCTGATAAAATCCAAGACAATGAATTCTGTTTTCAGGATACACTGAAGTCCATATCTTATGTTAACACTACCAGTGCCATCATCTGGCTTGTTACCAAGCTGCTGTCACTGTCTGTGAGTGCTGCAAGTGTCAAAGAAAATAAAAGCTAACTGGCCTCAAGGGCATTGGATGGGTGTGGACAAGAACTTAAAAATAACATCTAAACTCTATATTCTTTTTTTTTTTTTTTAGACAAGCCTCTTACTGTTTAGCATTCCTTTAGTGCTAATGTTTTCATCTGTTTTACTGCTATTTGCTCTGCCAATTTGAACAGTGATGTAATGACATATGACTGCCTGATATTCAGTGGTACTAACAGCACCTTTGTCACTGGTGGCTCAAGAGCACAATGAACAGTATCTTAAGTTTAATGTATTTGTGGCTTTGTGAAGGCAACAATGACACACAATGGGGTTTTTTTTTCCCTTTTGTTTCTGTGCTCTGTAATAGAACACCCTGACACCACAAAGACTGTGACCAGAGTATAATGAAAAATGCTAAGCCATTGTTGGTCGTGGCAAAAATTTGCAAACTTTACATTTTGTTTAATTACTGAAGAATAGCTTTTCAAAGAGACGTGCATTGTTCTACAGAGACATCACAGAATCCACCTTCCTCTCCTCACAAAAGCTTTTTACCTTCAAATGATAAGAATATACTTGTTGAGGGCCAATTAGTAGTCCATCTACGAAGAAGTTTAAAAGAATTTTTAATTAGTAAATTGACCCATACTGTGAGTCACCTGGAAAGGAATGACATAATTTCCTAAGACAGTTAAGCTTTCTTACATAAATATTAGTATCTTAGATTCAAGACCCTCTATCGCTTTATACTATATTGTTCTTGTACACCAATTTAATTCTCTACTGCAGCATCACTCAGAGTGACAGCAAATGCTATTCAAGGTGAACAGGGCAGGCCTCTGACCCTTGTTCCAGGCCCCTAGCACGACTTCCATTCATCCAGAAGAAATGTTATATATCACTCAATTATGTTCTGCCTGAATCCTAAAAATAAAGAGTTTGACAGTCTATCTTCTCCTCTTTAGTACAAAGGAGTCATCAAAAATAAGCAGGTTTCACTGTATGAGGTAAATAAAGGTGCATGCAGAAATGAAGCTGGAGTTTCATTCCCAACTCAAAGATCTCTATATTCGATGGAAAGAGGCAGTCCCTTCCAGAAGGTGGTTCAAAGCCTACTCATTACATGTTTAAATGTCATAGCATGAATCCATGAATCTCTCACCATCTGCAAGTGGCCCTGAATTTTTGCCTTCTGAAAGGTGATGTGACATAGAAACATGACAGGCATCATCATTTCAACACGCCTCTTTGAAATAATAGAATTAACCTCATATGCTACTTGCTGCACAAAACTCCACTAATGAGAATTCCTTCATGAGAAGAACAGGGTGAGGAGGAAACAAGAACTCAATCTGTTACGGTATGAATATAGAATATGACAGACTTTTCCTATTCCCATTCACATAACTGGTAACTTGCCAGTTACATGTAACTAGTGACTTGCCACTAGAGATGCTGCCTAACATCACAACTGTGAAAAAACGGGAAGAACAACCAAACTCCAATATTAGAAAGCTATTACTTCAAACAGCGTAAGAAAATCTGAGAGTCATTTAAGTCATATAAATGGTGTTTTCACTGTTTTTAGCAATCAGTATAGCAATCAGAATTTTCTCTATGTATCACATTATCACATAGGCAGCAGAGAAGGAAGTTTGTCTATAAAAGGTAAATCTGAGACTCAAACAAAATATATTTTCAAGGTATCAAGATATATGTAAACATTTAAGTGGGAATCAGCAGATCCCTGAACAGATAAACATTTCTCATAAGTTATGTATGAATTAAAATCAAGTTTTTATTAAAAATGCATAAGTATGATCTGTGGTGAACAGAACCATTAGCTATGCATGTTTACTTTTTAGTGGAGAGAGAAATCAGTAATTTTTCTTCTAAATGTCATTTCCATCAGAGGGTTATAGAATGACAAAACGCTTAAACAATTCTCAGATGCCATCCAGTGGGTACATGTACATCTAGGGAGAGGGCATAAAATAACAAACTGTGAAATGTTTATTTACCACAGAGGCAAGAAAATGTCATTTCAACTACTTGGCCCATTCTACTTTACAAGTCAGGTAGCACTCAACAGTCCCTCATCTTCAGTCACCATGATAAAAAAATAAATGAGGATTAACCTGGATGATAATAAACAATCTGATTCTTTAAAGTTATTGTATTTTCAACATAATTTTTACAATCACACATTATTTGCAGTGTTCCCTGTCTTCCTCGCTCTTGTTGGAGGCTACAGATCATCTAAACCCCAAAGTGAGAATAAATTGGTTTTATCTATGGGATTTCAGCACCGTATTTTTAGGGGAGCTTAAGAAAATATGCACAAAAGCTGGCACTGGTGAAAGCAAGCACTTTAGCTTCCTTTGGTAGGCAACAAACACTTTTCCAAAAGAGCATTTCTCAATCTGTAGACCACAGTCATCTTTAAAATCAAGAAGTCCTCAGTAAAGTGACTAGTGAAAATGCAAGAGGGAGCAAAATATAAATAAGTAGTGTCGGTGGCAAAACATCATATAATGGGGTCTATGATTCTTCTTCTGTCTCCAACTCCCAAAAAGTCTTCTTTAGCTGAAGGACCCCTTTAGTTAAGACACAGCCCTAATGGTCAGTTGAAGGCAAGAAACAACATTAGGCACTTTGACCTATCCCTGAAGGAGTCCCTCACTTAGAAGCCAAGAGATTATTGGGATTTAAACAGATCATCAATACTGTTTTCCCCACCCAAATCTGAAAATACTACCATTATTGTCCAAAAAATGCCACTTAAATTCAGAATATTAAGTAAATTCTGCAGAAATTCAGTATTTCTGACATACCTTTTGTAAAACACCATTGGGAACAGCTGTGTCTTTTGGCATTTAACACCTGGATTAATCTCTTGAGCTCAGTGGAGCCATGAGACCAAAAAGGCGGTTTGGAGTGTACTGGGATACACAAACAGTTCATTGATATCAGCCTCCAGAGCAAAAGCTACCTGAATCTCTCCAGTCTCTAAGCCCAGGGAATTTTTAAGAAAATTCATACTAACTGAAACTGGATGTTGACATCTGTGTCAGCAAATGCACTGTAACATTGAGAAGATCCCCTATGGATTTAGATTCATTCCTGGAACAACTCACTGAGTACTTGTTTACAAACATTATCTGCTGCACTTTGCACTGCATACATTCTCACAGCTCAGCCCAGGACAGAAAAGTCACCACCAACAAAATATTATGTTTTTGTTTTGAGCCATAGAACTTGTTCCTTTCTGTTGAGTACAGAATGAGACTCCATTGACTACAGAGAACTTTAAGTCTATTTTCCAAATTCTTACTTAGTGCTTTTTGTAAAGTAACAGAAGCAAGGGGAAAAAAAAAACCAAACCAAACAAAACAAAAAAACCAAAACAACAAAAAAACCCACAACACCCTGCGCTCATCATTCAAGGTGCTAGCTCAAATCCTTGTCAATATGAAATTGATTTGTCCTGTCAAAGATTTTCCTCATGACTATACAAGAAGAGTAACTTTGCTAGATACTCCAAGTGCCTATATTTAGGCAGCTCATTCAACTTATCTCAATCTATTTAAACTACTAAACACCACAGTACCTGAATGTTGAGTTGGCTCACTGAACTCTAAAGGAGTTCAGCTTCAAGGGGTGAATTAAACTGGTTATTCAACTGAAATATTTTATGACTGTAACCTAAAACAACATATTATGCTTTTCTTGAAGTGTATGATATTTTGTCACAATTATTACACATTCATACTTCTATGAAAAATAATACTGTACCATTCTTAGTGAATGTCAAGCCATTAAAATCAAATGATATAATGGACTGTTACCTCTG
>VXAU01000818.1:299400-379302 GCA_013399695.1 Formicarius rufipectus | reverse complement strand
AAAAAAAGTGGACCAAAGCTTTAAATTTGCATCACAAAATGATTGAGGATTATTAAAGTTGCTTAAGCACAGACCAGGTGCATGACTTGGAGAACGTGTGTGTGTTGTGTGATCTATCTTCAGTCATGGTTCATCGAGTCCTGAGGTGAGAGACACTGTAGGTATTTCTTAAAGAGAGGTGTGAGACTTATTAGGAAATGAAGGAACACTTCACACTGACTCACACAAAAATATTCAAATCTTGTCAGGAAATCAGAATATATTGAAGAATGATGATTTGAACTAAGAGGTTTGGGGTGTTTAAAAATTTATTTTTGTGTTTTACTGACAGAATTTTAAACAACAGAGATTAATGCTTTCCTGAAGAGAAATATAACTACTACAGATTTGGAGAATTCCAGTAAAACATTCTTCATCATCCCCATCCAAAATGCCATTCCTTCCCTAAGGAGATTTACTCTTTCTTGCAGTTACATATAGTCATTTTCAGTATGATTTCTCTCTGGTTTGGCCTCTATAATATTAATAACAACCATAATTACATTGTGCCTTCTGACCCCAGTTTAACATAACACGTTTCAGTTCACATACTAAGTAAAATGTTTAATCACAAGTGTGCTGAGGGAGGAGCAGGTGTTTTCAATATGTCATCTCCAAAAGCTTGCCCTATGGCTGCTTTCCTCTTACACACCCATTTACTATAAAACTGATGGAACTCACTGCTCCCACTTCTCTGAGCTTCTTAAGTAGCACTGGTGGCATCAGCATTATTAAAAAAATGAAATCAAATGTGAAAAAAAATAGGACAAGCAGATGGTAATAAGGACTTGGTGCTTAGATTACACAGCTCCTCATTTAACGATGAGCATTTGGTACCTGCAAGTATTTACTCATCTGATCTCATGTCATTATTTGGTTTAACAACTACTGCTTAAATCATGGTTCTAGATGGATTGAGAATGCTTTTTTTCCTTCCAAGTAATAAAAGTGAGATAGATCCAAGTTTCCTTTTTTTTTTTTTCCTGGGGATTACTTTGTTCCTGAGCCTGCAAAAGCAAGTCAAGGGATTTTATGTAGTAATGTGAGAAATGTGCTTAATGGAGAACTTGTGCCACTCTGTGTGGAAAGGTAAAACATGGGTTACTTTTTAGCAGAGAAGAACTATTCAGTCCCAAATAAAGCTAGATTCTTGTTCTGCATCTCTGAGGTTCAAAATAATGAAAATTAAGCCCTTGAAAATTTATTAAAACCCAATGGAGGCAGATGCTTGTTATACACAACTGACATTTTGATGAGAATTTTTAGAAATTGCTACCACTTGCTTATTTGCAGTGTACTTAGAACTTTCCCAGTGGTGATATATGTTTTAAGGTCAGAAATGACTGTTATCCCTTCTACCTCTGATCTACAACACAACACAGAATAGAGAATATTTCTTGGTAATACCTGAATAAAGGCCATAACTCCTGGTCAAGATAGACCAGCTGTCTTTAAAAAAAATATCCAGTCTTTATTTGAAGATATTAAGTGATGAAATTAACTGCTATAAGAAGGTATTTTTATATAAAATTTCAAATTAATTCAAACTACTAATTTGTATGTTGTCTGTTGGGACAAAAAGCCTTTTTCACTCATAAACAATGTTTCAAAGGCAGTACTTGTACACTACAAACAAGTCACCTCTTAGCCCTCTGTTGGATACACTAAAGAAATCAAACTGCTTTATCCTCCACCTGAAAACATGTTTTTCCTGAATGTTATTAATTCTTGTAACTCTCGTCAGCTTTTTCTAACAACCTTTAGCATAGACACCAGAACTGACAGTAATGCTGTAATTAGTCCCGAGGAGAGCTGCACTACTACTGTTTTATAACTTTCCTTGTTTCCACTTCAAAAGTTCCCATAGGGCCTTTCCACACTTAATAGTGCTGGAAATGGGTGCTCAGTTGGTTGGCTACTGTGACCCTGTATCAACTTAGACATCACTGATTGCTAAAAAAGAATCTTGCCCTATAAATGTGACCAATTTCCTTGTAGTTGAATATATTAAAATGTGAGTTACTAAGTACTATTTATAATGAATCTCAGATCACTGTGTAGAACTGGCCTTCTCTTAGCATTATTTACTGTTCCACAGATTTTTCTTCAGCTGCTCATTGTCTATTTTGTTCAATTAAGTGTTGATGTCCCATTAGTTACCCCTCAGACTATTCCATGACCCATCTGTTCACACCAAAAGAAAGTTGTATTCATCTTAGTCGTTTTTCTTTCTTAAATTCATCTATTACTTCCATTAATATTCCTTTGTGAAATCTGAAGTCTTTCTTCTTTCACCACAGGAAGCCAGGCATTAGTGTTAAGACTGGTACAGGCAGTGATTATAATGGGTGCAAATCTGTTTTGTTTATTTTTAACTTTCCTTTTTTTCCTTCTGCAGCTGTTCTAACTGATTTAGGAATGACCTGCAGGCAGTCAGCAAGCAGCCCCTATCCCTATCCATCATAACTTGTGCCTTCTTTTATTCTGTCTCATCAAGTTCACTAGAGCATTTTTCAAAGGCTCAGTATTTTTATTTCAAGTATTTTCCACATGGCAGTGCAGTAGTAAGGCTGGCACAAGACCCACTGCAGGGAATGAAACTTGTCCTAAACCCACTAAGCCATTTTCACAGCCCAAAGCTTAGCCAAAAATTTATTGTGAATTCTCTCTGTTATTCCATTATCTGCATAGTTTACTGTACCAGGAAAAGTCCTTTCCCTCACAAGGGAAAAAGGCATAGACTAAGAGAGATGTTGCTTTGTACAACACAACAAGAGTACTTGGAGATGTTCCATTTCTGTCTGTAGTGTAACACTCTTTGTTCAAGCCAAGCAATGTATCCTTTTACTAGGCGTTAGCCACAAAGGAATCTTTAAACATCTCACATGGGCTACTGAGAAATATTTGACCATGTGTTGACATTCACATTGCAGCATCTTACTCATATGCTGATGCTTGCATAGTTGGTTGAGCTGATAAGCTGATACTGCATCTGAGCTGAAGGCATCCTTGCCTCTCCTCCTCAGCTGTGCTCACAGAATTCTTCACCCACTAGACAAAAAAACCCAACCAAACAACAAAAAACATAAAAACCTAAAAGCCCAAAACACAACAAAACCAAAATGAACACACCAAAACCAGAAAACAACAAAACCAACTAAACAAAAAACAAACAAACAAACAAAACCACAAAAAACAAACCACAAAAAAACCAAACAAAAACACATACAAAACCAACCAAACAAAAACCCAAACAAAAACAAACAAAGAAGCAAACAAAAAAAAACCAACCGCCCCCCCCCAAACCAAAACAGTTGGGAGATCTTTTTCTCTTCCACCAGAAACTGACAAATTCACCTGAGAGAATTATGCCCTTCATGCAAATCCATTGCATTCCTGGTTTTGAGCAAAGAATTTGATTCCAAATTACAACAGGTATTTGTAGGAGTCACCTGCTGTATGTTTTTTTAAATGTCTCTTTAAGAAGGGGCTTATGTTCACATACTCATTCCCAGAAAGTTTACACTCCTGATTGTAGCAGGACATCTCCCTGATATTCCAGTGAGACTGCCCTTCCAAGCAGCAAAACATTTGCAGAGTGTGGAAGAGACCAGAAGCGGGCAACAGAAAAGACTAATGCTCAAGCCAAGGAGCCTGAACAGAAAGAAGTAATCCACATATCTGATCTCTGCTGCAGGGGATGCTGACACATATTATCTGGGGGATTTTCTGTGTGAACTGCAGAAAAAAAGATGCAAAGTAGTAATTTTGGAAACACTGGTCTGTAACAGCTGTAGGTGTCTTTCTTCAAAACAAGGTTTTGAACATGAGGTGCAAATGCATGCCTAAAGTCCTTACTTGGGGTATTCAGAGACTAGGAAGGAATTTTATCCCTCTGTACTGAATATTTCTCTTCATTAGCATTAAAGTAATCCTTATTTTGCATATAGAATTTCTATTACTGATTTTTCTTGGTTTACCCTTTAACTGATTCTGACCTATGGATGTTGTTCTAGGGCCTTGGGATGCTTATAAGGTAAGCACTGAAGTACAGACACCGTGAGACATTGACAAATCCTGCGCTGACTCCAACCTCAACTAAAGCAGAAGAGCAGGTCAAGAAGGGGTAGTGGATCTGCCTCAAACTGGGGAAAATAAGGATTACAAAGGGAAAGTCTCTCCAGCTGGGATGTATTAGGGAGAAATGATGTAAGGATGAGACTGAAACAGATTTTTCTCCCAAAGAAGGAGTTGAGACACAGAAGAAAAAAAAAAAAGTTTCTTTAAAAGTCACAAAAGCATAGTAAGATCCTAGGTAAGAGTATCTCTCACAATCATATATTCCTCTGAATCGCAGAATGATTTCTGACAAAAAAACCCTTTTCCTCAGTCTGAGGTGGTCCAGAGGTCAAAGCCTCTCCTGTCTCTGTAGTCCTTAAATGGTTCTTACTTCTTGCTCTCTCTTCACTCTTTTCGTTTATCCCTAATGAAGCCATCTGGCCCAATTTTCACAAGGTTGCTCAGTACTTCACTGGGTAGGGCCTCATACTCCCTTATTCATGTAATTTTTTTTTTTGTCAGACACCATTTATAGGTTTTTATGCTTGTAAAATCTACAGGAGCTTGGAAACAATAACTGTTTTTTCTTAAAAAATGTTTTTGCTATTGTAATAAAAATAGCAGACCACAACAATAAAACCACTCCTCTACATTAATTAAATTAAAGCAAAGCAGTAATGCTCTGATTCAAACATGGGGAAAGGGGAATTTAAACTTAAGGGTTGAAATCATCTGAGTCATGAATGAGACTCATTCTGAGTGAGACTGAGTTAATTCTTTGTATTGAGGAACCAGAACCTGCTTTAAAATGTCTCCAACTTTGAACTAGAAGCAGGCTTGACTTTCCTGGACTTTACATTCTCAGAATGGTCCTGGGTATTTTGACCTTAAGTTAACTGTAGGTTTAGTGGAGTGCAAGAAGTTTCTCTGCATGACAGTTTCTTACTAAATCTCTGCCCCTTCCCAAAACTCCCTTCAGCCTTATCACCACATATCACCATTCTTAGGGGTAAATAAAACTTCCCAGGCCTGCTCTGTTGGGCCTAAGGACAAATGGTATGGAAAGGCTCATGTCTATTCAGTTCAAGTGTCTTAACCCTTCCCCAAACTGCCCCCCTGAGCTGCTCCCAGATTATCCCCATGATAGCAATACTTGGCTGAGACAAAAACTGTGTGAAACATTTTACAGTATGAATGGTTGCATTCATTGTGTGCTCAGGCCCATGTGCTGACCTGATTTACTTTATTTATTAGTTTAGCTGTAACCATTGTGGCCGTATCCAATTCTCTATTGGGCTTTTTAACAAACAATAAGGCAAACCAAACCAACAAACCAAACCTAGCCCAAACCCCTGACTCATTATGTAATTAAAGTTGAGGGGTTTTGTTTGGGGTTTCTTTGATTGCTTCTTTTTAAAGTTTTTACCCTTTTGTCCTTTTGGTTTAATGTTTTATGATAAGAGGAAATGGGCTCCAGTTATGCTAGGGAAGGGTTAGATTAGATATGAGGAAAATTTTGTTCACTAAAGGTTGTCCAGAGGACTGGTGAATCATCAACCCTGGAAGTGGTCAAAAAACTTGTAGATGTGACACCTGGGGATATAGTTTAGTGATGGACTTGGCAGTGTTGGGTTAGTGGTTAGACTTCAGGATTTTACAGGTATTTTCCAACCTTAATGATTCTATTATTCTACAATTCTATGAAATCAGTTGAAAAGAAGTATCCAACCATTCTAGAAAATGAATTTAAAAATAATAAATTGCAAGTGCTACATAAGGAGTACATAATTTTGAAAACAGGGAAATAAATTAGTATTTATTATATGAAGCATATTAACAATCAAAAATCCCTAAAGGTTCATGTTTCACTGATTAGCCTTTGACCACTTGAAATGGAGTAATGATGATTAAAAAATTTTTGAAATTGTCACTCAGGAATATAACAATGACACAAACTACTTTCTGTCTCACCAAAAGTTATTTTTAGAGGAGAGATTCTTATCAAATGCTGAGGTTGCCCTATCCTCCTCATCCCTAGAATCGGTTTCAGCAGTGATATGGCATCTAATAAACGGGGAAGTGGACAAGCCCAGGTGGACAGAGGTCAGCTTATACCATGAGAAGGATCTTGATATGACTAAAACTGCTATCACCATGTCTTTACAATTATCTATATCATTTTTTCCCCCAACTTACAAACAAAATCTTGCAGCACAGAGTCCCAAATGTAACTATTTCTTCTACTTAAAAAAATATTGCTAAGGGATTCTTTTTCCTTTTTAGTTTTATTATCTTTTTGTTATTACAACTCCACCTCTGATACTTCCAAAACAAAGAAAAAATGTGGTAACTACCTTGCTGGGTATGGATGATGAGATTTAAAGTCCTAAAAGGCTCAGATAAAATTGATTTTTCCATATTGTGGGGCCAATATTTAGATGGTAGGTTAGAGTATAAAAGTCATGGATATTGATACTGCTGCTGTGGTGGCTGTGAGCCTGTGTGAGGAGTCTCATAGCTTGGTCAGGATTTGTTTTGAGAGTGTCTTTTCCCTGAAAGATATCTTGCTCTTAATTTTAAAGACTTTCTCATAGCGTGTCCGCTCTAGAGAAAAGTGATTTTCTTTCACCTACAGCTCTTTTTCAGTTCAGCAATAGACAAGCATTCATAAAAGCTAACCTGCGTGTTGCCAACACCACAGCCCAGGGTCAGTGCAGACGCTGAGCAGCTGGGGGGGATCTGATCCCTTGTCTGTGGTCTGTAACCCCAAGTGGAGGTGATGGAGAGAGGTGGGAGACATTCCTATCCCGAGGCACACCATACCTTAAGTATTTTGGATCAGAGTAAAAGTACTCCTCAAACCTGTGTCTCGCACTGCTCAGGCACTGCTTTAATTATTCATAAGCTACTTGACTTTGCAAACCTACTTTGGGAATCCTTTGTGACCACTTTCACAGAGAAGATGTGGGAGTTAATCTGCTGCACTAAAAGCTGGATAACCTTTCTCAGTTCATGAAGCATAGACCTGAAGTGATGTGATTATGGTATATTTCTGTTGTTCTCTGTCCTTGAAATACCAATGCAAAATTCACAGAAGACAAAATAAACAAATGTCATTAAATAAATGCTGCTTTTAAGAATGATAATGTTGTAGAACACTAGTGAGAGCTTTGAGTGTCACATGAAAATGCAGACTTAACTATAAAGTTATTGAAAACAGACCATATTTTCCACCCATTTTTATTTGTAAGGTCTCCTTGAAATGACTTATAAAACTTGGGAACCCAGGCAGCTTTTCTCTAGGGAATATAAAACTATAGCAGCTGATACTGATAAAATAGGTTATATGGAGCCTTAGAAATGACTGCTTGATTTGTCCAGTATTTATTGCCTGAGTAATCTACAGAAACAGTAAAACAGAAAAGCACAACTTTCCATCTGTGCTGCATTATGCCATACATAAGAACTATTTTTCATTTCAAATGGCGGTAGCCCCGTAGGCTTTCTTGCTTTGATACCCGATGCTACTACACATGATATGATAGAGTATAAACAGACTGACTATAAATCTGAATCTTTACAGTTTTGAAAGCTGAAACATTCCAACATTTATTTCCCACCAAACAGGCCTCCTAAAGTGTAGCCTGGGTCAGGTGTTTGGATTTTTGCTAAGTGGAGGCAAAATTTGTTACACAGAAACCAGGTTGGAAAATAGAAAAAAAAATAATTGCCAAAACCAAGAAAACAAAAAAGTGTCTCCATCTAGTATGCAAGGTGCACAGCCTCAAAACTCATCAGAACATAAGGGAAAGGTTCACTGTTTTAAACAGATGGCTTTCAAGCATTAATTTCTCTTTATTCTCTAAATCTCTGCTCACAAGTTTGTACACCTTAAAAGTCGCCAAATTATGAGCCTGTGTGACACTAGAAGAACACTATCCCCCTTTATCTCTATTTGTGTGAAACCAGAGACAGAGAGCAGGCTAAAACAGATGAGCTAGTAGCCTTAAAGGGGTCAAGGTTGGTTTTGAGCAGGAGGGATCAGTTTTGGTTTAATTATTTTCCAATTCTATGCTTTTATTTTTTTTTTAAGATTAAAAGTTAGAACTCTTGTAATTAGCTTTCTGGGACATAATGAATTTTGTGAATTAAACAGCTCAGATTATTTCAATATTTTATTCCATTTTTCTGGCTTGAACCTTACGTTAAGTTGATATAGGGATGAAATTGGAAGCATTTTCTGGTGATGAGCAGTACTTTGGAGCCCCACAAAATCCTTCTGACTGGAGTAAGTAGGGTGGAAGGATGACTGTCAGGTATTCTGAACAAAAATTTTCTATATATATATATAGATAAGAATCCAATGCTGGTGACAATAAAATCTATGTATGGAGCTTAAATTAGGGAACTACAAGGATAACAAAAAACCCACTTAGTCTGGTGGGTTTTTCAGCAGAAACAAATACAACCTCAATAAATCTCACTGGTAAAGAGAGGGAAGGAGGTGGTGAAATCCAGATGCATCTTCCACACTATCCTTCAATTTCCTTGCAATACTTTAAGTCCCCCTACTGGAGGAGAATGATGAAGGGCAAGTGAGGAGGCTTCCAAGTTCAAGGGGACCAAGGTGGTGGGAATGAGGTAGTTTCCCAGTCTTGGCTGTGGTAGGGGACTGTTAGCCCATGGCTGAGGGACAGCATAGAATGATTTCCAACCACCTCCACAACAGCTCCCAGTGCTGGTGGGAATCAGATGAGCTGATCCACCACCATCAAGCTCTGTGTGTGTGTGTGCAACAATGCAGATGTGCACGCACGGACACAACTTTACAAACACAAACTTCATATTATTACTTTACCAAGTAGCCATGTGCATAGAGAGAAGAAATCCTAAGACGACCCACCAGCAATGCTTAGGAAAGCTACTGCATGTTCTTAAAGACATGCAAGTCCTGGAAATATTGAATCTTTAGAGGGGAAAAAAAATAAATTTGTTATTGTGTCTCCTGCTCTTTCGTCAAAAAATAACTTGAAAAAATGTGTTCCATTTTAATGGTTTGTTCAACAAAATGATATTTATTTCTTACTTTAAGAATCACATTGTGTGTAATTTTCATTACAAAGGAAACACTGCCAAGTGTATTTATGAACTAAAGTGGAAATTCTTCCTTGGAATGACAGGTATATCTGTGTTACAAATGGAGTTGTTCTGAATTCTAGAGTTTATATATATATATATAAAACTCCTATTTATAAAAAGGGAAAAAGTTGAAGTTAGAAAGCTTCAATATTGTTGACTAGTTAAAAAAAATAATTCTGATTTGGACACTAGAGATGCTTCAAATTTTATTATTCAGTTCTCAGAGAAAAGACATTTTCTGTACACAAGCATTATAAAATAGCCCAAGGGGTTTACAGATACATGTAGTGTATATACTGTAAGTTTAGTGGAAATACAGTTGCTAATATTTTTAATCAAATATGACATTAAGATTTTAATTGAAATTATTTCAAATTTTATATAAATTAAAAAGATGTTTTTAATGACTGAAGTGCAACAGCTATGGCATTTTAGATTTCTCTCTAAAAAATCTTTCTGTGTTGTAGAAGCCTAGAAGATGAAGGGGCTAATGTGTATGTCTCAAACCCAATAGCCAGATTGCTGTGGAGCCAACCAAGGATTGCTGGTAATAACATTCTGTGAGAAAGAACAGGATGGAGCTGGAGAAGGAAGCCATACAGAGGTAGGGCAACATTGTCTGGGACAAATGTCCTTGTTCTGCCTCCTGGAGAAAAGCACAACTCGGTCCAGTGACAGTGCAGGAATGAGGTCAAGAAATGGGCATGGGCTGTCAATCAAAAGCCAACCCAGTAGAGGTGGATCAAGACTGCTAAAGACTCCTGAAACCCCCTGACCCATTTCCAGAAAGTCTAGAAGAATGGACTATGCATAATAACTGATTTTCATAGAACGCAAGAAACTTGTCTCTAGGGCATGTAAAACTTATCCGTAAAAAGGTAAGCCCACAAAGTCCATGTGCCCTAGGTCCCTGTACACTCTATCAGCTATATCAATGATGGAGCCAGAACTAGTGCTCACTTTCTTTTCCNTCCCTCCCTCCCCGTCTTTAATCCACCTCTCTCTTCCCTTTCACTCTACTACTTTATTTTGAAACTCACTGCTGTGTGCTTATACTAGGAGATAAGGGACTAACTTACTAATAAAAGTTTTTTAAGCTTTTGCAGACCCTCTGACTTGTCATTCCTTTAAACCAGAAACATCTATGAATCTTCGGAGCTCACTTCCACTTAAGGGTGGGACGCCATATGTTCTCATTTACTGAAAGAAGGACAATTTTTTTTTTTCCTAATTTTTCCTAAATTCCTTCATTTACTGTCAGGCCTTGAGTCAGTGGGAGAGTAGTCTATTCCCTCCTTACCCAAGTTTCTCCAAGCAACTGTATCTGAATACACCAAATATTATTCTTGAATCTTACTATGTCACACTAGATTTTATCCCAAGTTCGAACCAACTAATTATTCTCTTAGACACAGACCCAATCTTAATTCTACAATCACTTGCTAAAAAACTATAGCAAAGCATCAGTTAGATCCAAGTGCCCTTACAATGCAATAATCTCCTTCTTTTACCCAGCAGTGCCTCATGGTTTCCATTGATATAGGAGGTACAATAAAGCCTCCTGCATATCTCTGCATGGGGCCAGGCAATGCCTGTAACTTCTTTGTAAAGAGCAAAAAAAAAATTACCTTTCTGATTCAGATAGAGTATGTCAAATGTTTTCACAAACAGTGGTGTCACAGCCAAATGCCTGACTTTTCTCAGTTACTTGAACATAATTTAGTGAGGGGAGGAATTTCCAGACTTGAATCAGGTCCTTGCCTTGTTTGTCTCATCTATTGAAGCTGTGCATGGTTACTTGGATTTATTTCAATGCATGTGTCTACACTGACTGCTTGGGTGCTTCAGAACTGCTCAAGATTCCTCCTGCCTCAGTGAGGCTGGGGATACAGCTGGAGACCATCTGCAGGAGCAGGTGTGACCAGCCTAGCCTGAGAAGCCATGCTGGCTGCAGTCCTGCCAAGCTGGTGAGATAGACAAGTCTCAGTGAACATCCCTAGGATGCATACGAAGGGCATAGACTTCACTGCTTGACAATCTCCTCTCTAAGGAGAGGTGTACACCCCGCACTGCTCAGGTTTAGTAGCATCTATCAAGGAAGTGAGGGGGAAAACGACTGAAAATTCAATGAACAAGAGAATCTTGCTCTTTCTGATGTCCATTCACTACTGACACCAAACTGCACAGCTTCGATGGATGTAATTCAGATAGACATTGTTATTTTCTGAGGAAACATAATAAAGCACCCCAAAGTAAAGCAATATCAAAACTGTATCTTAATATTTTCCTTGGAAAAATATCTTCATTATTTGAAATTATTGTCGCTATTACACATGACACAACTCTGTAATGATCCTCTAACTTTAGTAATAAGTATTCAGTTCCACATGTTTGTCAGAAACAGAATTTTTCCACTCATATCTCTCTTGCCCTGCAGTTTCCTTAGCTAGGATCACTAAGGCACTGCAAACCTGGCACTCTATGAGGACAGGTATCTATCAGTTCCTTAGCCTTTTTGTGATCATCTCATAGCACATTGTCATATGAACTGTCCCCACCTTCACGGATCTTTTTTAAAATCAATGTTCTCTTGAAACAAATGAAGCATTTGTGATACATGAACCAGATTAGATAGGAGTCAGCAATATTTTTTTCTAGAACTGAAATGTGAGATTTCACATCAGATCTAAACCAATAATATCTTAACCATCCAATATGTGCTTGACTTGAGATATTACAGAAAATAATATGATAAATATAAAATATAATATGACATGGCAGAAGCAGATGCGCTTCTAATTTTGCTTCTAAACTGATAATTCAAGATGCAAGTTATTCAGAGAAGGATAACTCAAATTAATAAGCAATTAGGAATCAATCAGTAATCAATGCACTAGTATTAGCACCAAAAGGATGATATAATAATAGTTTACATATTTTGCATTCATGAAGTATCATATGCTGTACCCATTAAATCTGACTTAAGTTACTTAACATTCAATTGTGCATTTTGTGGAGTGAGTCAATAGAGTGACTCACTAGCCCACTGCAGTACCATATGGGAAACTTTTCCTCTCCTGAGCAGATGGAGACTATGAATGTCACAGACAAAATGTGTTTTGTCTCTGGAGAAAGGATGTTGGCTGCTTTGTTCTTAGACTTTTCTACATGCCAAGCCTTCTGCTAGCATTGGGAGTTCTACATTTTGAGGTCTCAATATTTCAGGGTGTCTCTGAAATGCTGACCTGCCGAAGACAGACAAAACCAGGCTATTCAGAAGACTGTAAGTAAAATATGACTAATGCTGTGCAATTAAAGTTTTAACTTGTGTAAGAAAGCAGAAGAAGTCATCACCTTTGCCATCCTTTAACACATAATCTTCTCTGAAGGTGGCAAATGCTTTCCATTTCCCTGTGGCAGATTTAGATGAAAGGTGGTTGAGATGATGCTACAGTTTTGCAGGGGATCGAGGCCACAAAACCCCTGGTTTCTATTCCCCTCTGGCTCCATCTACCTAGAACTAATATTTTTTCCCCTCTCCCCCTTCCCCCCTCTTGAATCCCTTTTATATCCAGTTTTGCTGCTTTTTCCTCTTTTTTCTGTGCATATCCTTCTCTCAGTGAAGGATTATCACATCCCTACAAATTCATCTGAAAATGGCAGAAAGAAAATACCAAAAGGCATTACAATTTTACTTCCTTTCTTAATGAAATATAGTCAAGACCCCATATATTCACCCCAACTTTTGTAAGTCAACAGGGGCTCAGGGATATGAATCTGGTTCTGCCAGTTGTTAGAAGGCAAAATGGCTGGTCAGCCTATGCAAAATTCGAAGCATTTTCTGAAAGTATCTGTCTACTGCGTGCTGACCATGTTGGAACTTAAAGCAACCCCTAATTTAAATGCCTCCAGACTGGGTGAGTCTGAGTTTATGTGCAAGAAATCTGAGCCTACACATGACTAAGTAGAATATAATTTTTTTACAGCTGTTTCTTTAGTATGACTCCTAGGTTCAAGAGCAAGCATTTTCTGTTTTTGCAGTGCTTATCACAGTGACACCCAGTATAACTAGTCTCTTGATTATAACCAGTCTATGACCCTTTCCAGATTCAACCCCACATGGGCTTTTGCCTTTCTAACCCTTCCTCTGCACACTCAGACAGTGCCTCTGTATTCCTCCTGAGTCATATTCCTCCTATGGAAGCACTTTCTCTGCTTCCAGCTCCTGTTCACTAGCTTTCGATGTTTAATTTTAGAGAAGAGTATTTTGCTCATCCAGGCACGTCTCCTGCCATATTTGCTTGAACACTCAGCAGAATGGATAAAACTTGAACTTGGGAAAATGATCCTTGAAAATGAACCAGCTCTTTAGGACCACTCTTCTACCCTGTTTCACTATTTTCAAAATCCTTTCAGCAGGTCTCACACTATGCCCTCTCATTGATTCAGTCCACAACCTCTTCAGTTGGTTGTGAGTCATCACCACCTCACCTGCCTGCTTCTTTATTCCTGGTTTAGGGCTCTCCTCCCCACGCTGGCCAGCTTGTTGACAAAGATGTTTGCCACTTGGTACTTGCTGCACTTGGTCATGTGGATGCCATAATTATCTCAGTGCTCAGAGAGGAACCCAAACTTGTGAGAAGCCAAAGCCCTGTTGTTAACACTGGCTGTACAACTGTTTGTTGACCCATAGGGACCATCTATTTTTCAGCAAGCCCTTACTCTTCAGTGAAAGAATCAAGGAGATGCCACCTGGGCCTCTGTAGTTACAGTCCAGGTTTCCCCTACAAGTATCATTAGTGCACACAGGGAAGAGCAGCAGGGCACCAGAAAAATCTTGGCAGCCTGGTGCCCTGGATCTAAATGCTTGTCAAGGAGCAAACATCTCTAGAAACCAGAAGATGGTGGCATCCATCCCCTGCAGCAAGGAGTCTCCTGCGGTTCATACTTCCACTTTCTCCTGGTGCTGTTTCAAGGCTTAGGCTCAGCCTGTTCAGGTCCTTCATTGGACACAGCTCTCAGCCCTTCAGCTGCTACATCAGCACTGAACCTCCACTACAACTGCAGACTTGCAGATGGCACAGGAGTTAAGCTCCTAGTATAAGAAGCCAAAGGATTCCAGCCTCTACCATCACGGAAGATTTTAGTAAGCACGAACTTGGTCTACTCCTCACTCAATGCAGTTAGATCTTCACACTTTTAAGGAAGATACACTCAGAGTTTTTCTCATCATCTCTGTTGCTGCACTGCCTCCTGACTTCCGCCCACAGCTGCTTTACTTGACTGCACAGACCCTGCCCCAGTGCACACTTCCTACAAGCAAGGTGACCATTTTCTCCAGCCTGAGAAAGAGGATGAGTGACCCCTGGAGTCTCAGGGATGCATCCTCCCTCAGCAGCTCGTTTTGAGTTGAACTGTGGCACATCAGGAAGAACTGCTTCAGCAGGCGGTGAGGATCATGCTCTGTAGCCCTTCACCTTCATCTCCATCAGCACACATACACACTGTGTGCAGCAGAGCCACCCTTACTCTTCTGTGCCTGTTTCTGCAGTTACATGGAAGGGTGTCCTAACAAAATCAGGAGTTATCTGCAAACAGAAAAGCAGCTTTTGATCAAGAACATCTCACAGAACTTATTAGAAGTGACTAGAGTTTGCTGGCCAGCTCAGCCCACTGTAGTAACCCTTTCTCAGTGGTTGTAGTCACTCCTTCATTCCTCAAAAGGTTCTTAGGAAGAATTCTAGGAGCAGAAACCAGAAACTGCTGCACAAACTGCTGCATTCATTGGTTTCCTCTTTTAGCTTTGGCTTTTGAGGTGGATGTTCAGAACTGTTCACGACCATCCAGTATGAGCTAATTTCAGCTATCAGGCTGTTTTTTTGTTACTCTGATTGATTATGTTTCTGAAAAGGGACCTTCTATGGCCTGTCTTCAAAATATACAGCCTTCATAGCTGACATCTGTGCTTGTACTGAGCTTCCCCAAGTTAATGAGGCTCCACATATTTTATTAGCATTAAATATGCTATTGCAACTCCAAGGTTAGAAGTTGCTTCCTTATGGTCAGAGACTGTGAGATCAAGGTACTGCAGCTGTCATAAGTTCCTTTACCTCCACCAAGAGGTAAATTCACAGCAATTCATAATTATTATGCATCTGGAGAGCATGGTTTCTCCATTGTACATGGGAATGACATCTTTAGTGATGAGGCAGGACCAGACTTAGCCTTCAGATTTCACTTAAATCACTGTCATCCATACATTTGCAACACGAGAAAATGCCAGCTATGGTTAATCAAAGTATGTTTTCTGGACTTGTCTCTTTGCATAAAATACTATCAATGACATCACACAGGTCAAAGTAAGAATTTTACTCAAAATCTACCAACAAAAGATCCATATTTTAAGTGACTACTGTAGTTGCTCAGGGAGGGAGGGCTTTACAGACAGTACCTTTGTTTGTATCATGTGAGCAAAATAGGTCAACTGAAGTCAACTAACTTGTAAATTTTTATAGCTAGGCTTTTGTAATTTTAGTGTAGGATTGAATGGGCAGAAGTATAATACATGGAAGTGCACAACAGTGTCATATATTCACATGAACATTACAAAAAAACTGTTGGAAAATTATAGAATACAATTATATAAAAACAATAGAAATTGAGAGTCTCTTGACTATAAAATTTTCAACCCATCATTTCCATAGAGTACTAAAACACTTTTTTCAGTTATCCAGCCACAGGTTTGCACTCCAATAAGAAGGGGAATACTCACCAACCAAGAGAAAATATCTGATTAAGGAGTATATTAACGATGGAAATAGGAATATGATTACAAAATCCTCTCATATGAAAAATCATAATCTCATTGGCCATTGAAATACTTGGAAGAACAAAAAAAGAGACATGCCAGAAATCCATAATGTGATTCATAAAACGAGAGTCTCAACATCTTCCTTCCTAATTGTCTTTTCATTCTTTCTTATTATTGAATAATTTTGAGATGCTATTTCAGCTGCTTGGAGGAAAGAAATGTTGCCACAACTCATTCATAACATGGACAATTATATAGAGTTCTTCCCTAAAATAACAGATTATTCCTCTCACTCTGTCCAGGGAATTTAGAACTTAATTCAAGTGAACATTAAAGCACAAATGTGATAGACATCAATCTAATTTGTGATTTATGGAGTTTAGATGTTGTTCTTTTTTGCTTTGACATTCTTTTTATTTACTGCTTATTTATTTGGCTCCAGTACTGGTTTACACTTCTTGTACATTTTTTTTTACTTTATTACTTTTATTAGAATTCTTGTTTGTGTATGACTGATACAATTAGATAAAAAACTGTGGGCTTCAGCAATCATCAATACAGGAACTGGTTTGTCCAAAGCCCTGTTATCTTCAAAATCTGCTAAAATTACTTGGACATGGGACTGGAAGAGATACCAAGCATGTTTGCAGATGACACAAAACTGGGAGGAGCTGTTGACTCTCTCAAAGGTAAGGAGGGCTTGCAGAGAGACCTCAACAAATTAGAGGACTGGGCAATCATCAACGACGGGAAGTTCAGCAGGGGAACTGCCAAATTCTGCACCTGGGATGGGGCAACCCTGGATGTTTGTTACAGACTGGGAATGAGATGCTGGAAAGTAGAGCTGTGAAAAGGGTCCTGGTGGTCCTGGTCAATGGCAAGTTGAATATGAGTTAGCAGTGTCTTGGCATCCAGGAGGGACAACCCTGTCCTGGAGGGCACCAGGCACAGCATGGCCAACAGGGCAAGGGAAGGGATTGTCCTACTCTGCTCTGCACTGGGGCAGCCTCACCTCCAATATTGTGTGCAGTTTTGGGCAACACAGTATAAGAAAGATGTTAAGCTATTAGAGAGTGTCCAAATGAGGGCAATGAAGATGGTGAAGGGCCTGGAGGGGGAGCTGTATGAGCAGTGGCTGAGGTTACTTGGCCTGTTCATCATGGTGAAGATGAGACTGAGGAGAGACCTCACTGCAGTTACAATTTCCTCGTGGGGGGATGGGGAGAGGCAGGCACTGATCTGTGATGATCAGTGCAAGGACCCTAGGGAATGGCCTGAAGCTGTGTCACAGGAGGTTTAGTTTGGATATGAGAAAGCGGTTCTTCACTCAGAGAGTGGTTGGGCACTGGAACAGGTTTCCCAGGGAAGTGGTCACAGCATCAAGCCTTAAAGAGTTAAGAAACATTTGGATGATACTCTTGGGCACATTGTGTGACCCTTGGGGATGGTCCTGTGCAGGGCCAGGAGTTGGACTCAATGATCCTTCCAACTCAGCACATTTGATTCTGTGATCCTGCGAAAGTAGAACCTAAACTCTGAGAACCAGCGAGAGCAAAGGAAATCCATGCAAGGCTAAAGCTATGGTAGATTTTGGAGGAAAATATTGTCATCCAGGTCCTGCATGCTTGCATTTGCTGTAAGAGGTAGTAAGCTTGTTTCAGAGAGAATACACAATTATTTGCTTTTCCCTGAAACATTACCTCTCAGAAATATTGTTTATGTGTGGGTAAGGTAAAAAATCACTTGGGAATCAGTCCATTCACCATGGGTTTTTAACCACAGCCAGATTAGTTGGAAAAAAAGAATATGGCATCATGTCCCTGCTCATTCATAGCCAAGCAGTGCTGTCTGGGAGCAGAGGTGGGGCAGAGTCCAGATGCTGGCCCAGAGTTGGATATGCTACTAGTAGAGGATGTTATTTATTCAGAGTGCATCTTTATCATAACATCTCCAGGGAAAGTTTGTTAGCTTTGGCAGACTTCTCACATCCCTGCACTTTAATCACCTGATATAAATTGATGACAAGGTCACAAATGATTCACATAGGCGGGACTTTTCCTAATACTTAGTAAAAGTGACAGGATTTCCAGAAGAGTGATTCTATTAATACTGCAAATACTCCTTAAATTAAAACCATGAATGATGGGGTTAAAAGTATCTTTTAACATTCACACATCTACTCACTAAGTTGCATTCTTATCTCCTTTTTAATTTGATTGGAATCAGCTAGGTCCTATCTGTCCAGCCTGGCTGGAAATCTTTCTGAAAGAGATGACAGCAGGAGAAGGACTGTCAAGGTGTCTCCTTCTCTCCACTGAAAGAAGGGCTGCCAGCCCAGATTTAAATGACTATTTTTCATGTGTGAGAAGTTAGGTGAGACGAATCCCACCTCCAGTGCTCAAATTAGCAGTCACAGCTATTTCATTCCCACCAGCTGTAGTGGAGGCAAGATCTGGCAGTCCTGGATCACTCATCTCACTCTTAAATTTAAACACTATATTAGTAGCAAAGCCTAAATTAGGCATGTAGAGTAGGTGGTTTAAATATGGGCCCCAATCATAATCCATGTGCTCTTAAAGTGCCTGGGAACACTTGGGCTTCTTTCCAGACTGAAACGTCCAAATAGTATTGCATTATAAAGATATCATGAATGATGTATAGCTGTGTATCACAAAGTAATGCATAGCATTTTTTATCTATGTTTATTTTTTTCCTGAGTTTTGTTTGAATGTCCCCAGAAAAGCTGCTGATAATAACCACAACAGTGACCAAAACATGATTACATTAGAGTAAAAAAAAAAAAAAAAAGGAAAAGGGTTATTTTTGTCTGAGAATATTCCTATTTTATTCTCATTCTCATTGTCGAAAGATATTATGAGAACTTTAAAGCAAAAAAGGTTCCAGTTTATGGGCCTCAGGAAAAATAGATAGATATAAGTCCAAAAAACAAATTATATGTCTGTTTCATCGGTTTTTGGTTTAGTTGGCTTGTTTTTAATCTTTTGTTTATTTTTTTCTATTTTCAGTAACGACACATTTATTAAATTAATAGAAACCAATGCAGAGATGACTTGGAAAGTACATTGAAAAGGCAAAGTATTTAGCTTTTTTAATAAATACCGAATTATTATACATTATCCTTGCACCTTCATTCATATGAGACTATGAAGGAAGAAGCCATACATTTGAAACTAACCTTCTGTCTGCAACATTAATTTTCATTTTGTTTAAATGCAACTGAAAATGGGCATTCAGTATGGACAATCTCAAGACCTTCTTGAACCTCTGGAAATGTGGGTTCTGTCTCCAAAGGAGGAAGGAGCAGCACAGGTAAGTGAGACAGAAAAGGCTGAAAGTCTTACCTCTCCGTATGTGTTTATGTGAATACTTTGTATGACTGGGCAGAAATTTAGTCTAGTTATTACTTTTTTCTCTTTTAAAGGGTATATCACTCTTACAGACAAACTGATCCTTGAAAATAGACTTATTCAGCAGCAAGATACAGAAATCTCTCTCATATCTTCTATGTTTTATACAAATTAAACCTCACATAGACCCCAGAATGTTTTGTTTTGTTTGTTTGTTTGCTTGCTTTGCATATGACTCATAAAAATGTGACACCCTTGGTTCAAACTTTCTGCATCTGGCCATTCCCATGCCATTTCCTCTAAGAACCTTCTCTTCATCATCTCTCAGGCAGCTCAAATAAAAGCTTCCAACCCTCTTTTTAGTCTTCCAGAATAAAATGCATATCATAGAATCATACATCCAGTGCATAGCAGGGAGAGTTGGGTAGAATTTCCTCTAGCACAGAAACTCTTTAGTGTGTAGTTTAAACTGACTCTAGGAAAATGTACTTGGAGATGCCATATGGAAGAAAAGAGGATTCCTCTGTTTAGAAAGGCCTTTGAAGCAGAGCCTTTGTGGGTTGCATTCCACTAATCTATCGTAGAAAGACAAGCTTTCGCATAGAAAACTTTTGGATGAAAGAAAAAGCTGTAATCACAAGTTCAATGGTTCATGGACACTCTAAGTAACTAAACATGACATGGGATTTACAGCCACCATGATGTCTGTAGTCACTCCAAAGCTAGACCCGTGAAGTCACACAACGCAGCTAACAAGCTGAAAGACCTCCGAGAACATTTAGCAAGTGACAATCTGACAGCTTCTCAAGGTGAGGCCAAGAATAGGCAGTGCTGCTAGAAACCCTTTCTAGTAAAACTGAATCACAGGTTTATGTGAAAGGAAATATTCAAGGCTATTTTTATTTTTAATCTTCAATTTTTTTTTTCATAAAAATATTGTTGGGGTGTGAAAAGATAGTCTTTTAGGACCCTCTAAACAAAAAATTTACTTTCATGAAAAAGATTTGAAAAATATTTTCCTGTCTGGTGTGGTATGAAAGACATTACCTTACTTGATAAGCTTATGTGAAATAATCACTATTTGTTAGGAAATGTTTGATACTTTTTGCTATGAAAGCATTAAATTTAGATGCTGTGTAGGTTTTTCCATGTATATTCTGGCATTAACTGCCATAACAATATCTGTAAATGTAGTCATGTTTGTTCAACACTGTCAGTTAGAAAGTCATAATCCGTGTATTCTTTGGGGTTTTTTTTTAATAATTCAAGATGAAAATTCCCATATTAAAGGCATGCTTTAAGCCATTTATTTAAAAAAAAAGATGTAAAGATGCTTTAGATAATGTTTTAAGATCAAGATAAATGCCATACATACAGTTGTGTCCATGCTGAGAAATTCTTATAATGTTTTTATTGAGAAGCTGTATTAATACAATACTTTGCAACACGGACCCAGCAACTGGTAATGGATGTGAATGTTGAATGGCTGTCAAAGGTGTCATTTTGTATGGACATATTGACTTTGCAGTAAAATTCAGTGTGTATTGTCTTTACAAAATATGTAGATTTATAGTTTAGCTCTTCATAATTCGTGTGGACCATGGCTCCAGAGCAAGCAAGGACATGCCTTTCCAAGCTGCTCCTGCAAGCAGATCCCTTCCCTCAATGCTGCCATAATGCAACGAAAGGTGCAGGATATTGTATCTTCACCGACCTAGACTGAACTGCCCTAAAGGAAAGAAGGAGTCAACTGTTCTTTTCCTTGCTTCATTCTTGGAGATAACTCAGTCATTTAAAATGAAGGATGGAAATAAGGAAGCAAGTGGCCTGAGGCACATTGTTGATCTTTGACTATTTGGATTAAAAACAACAGGATTACAAGTAGGACCTTTCAAAGAAAGATAAAAGAACTGTTCTGCATATGGACAAATCCTAGTCTTCTGCAAATGTGTAACATCAGTGTCTTTCAATGACAGATATCGTTTAAAGATGAAATATCTTGGATTATGTCACATACTACAACTCATTAGTCTTTCCACCTTGAAAATAAAACCTGATGAGATCCCAAAGCACAGCTGGAATTAGAATAAAACATTTTTTAAGCATTGAAGTTTGAAGAGAGTGTCATTTTGCAGTGTATTTCATGGCTGAGTAACAGAAACCAAACACTGGAAGGAAAGCTGTTCGTGCTGTGCCATATGTCTAACCAAACTGGAAAACATAATAACAGAGTATCTCAAGAGATCTTGTCCTCATGAGTTTTCCAAATTTGAGAAAGTGTCCAGATTAGCATATGAAATCATTAATTTCCCTGTATCTCAAAGGATTTGAAGCTTACCAGTTATTTCTAACATATGTTTTAGTCTATTTTGTGATTATCTCAAAGTGTTTAAACTTCTTTTAGGTTTCTTTCTTTTTGTGGGGGGGATTGTTTTTTGTTTGGTTGGTTGTTGTTATTGTTGTGAGAGAGTTTAGAACCACTGCTCATGCCGCCATTAAGGTCAGAGTGTTTTATAATACCAGGGAGTGTATAATTTCCAGCAAACCAAGCATTTTATTTCCTTGTAGGAATAGAATAGGCATGTGGTGTGTTTGGTGTAGGGCTTATAATCATATTTTTAAAGTAAATTAATCCTGACAGAAAGATATTTATGGAGAACTGAGCATTTGTCCACACATCTCCCAGCATATTAAAGAAAATCTTTGTTCAACCTATTAACCTTGATATAAACTAGGAATGAGTTAGGTTTTGAAGCAATCTTAAAATCACTTGTACCTATAATTATAAAATATTTTTTTTCCAAAAGCTACTTGTGGTTTCACAACCTGAGAATAGCGTGACTCTACTCTGAAATTAATTGTCTAAAGTTCAAATAACACGTGAAAAGCTACTGTATTAATATAACAACAAAACTGACAGTACTTCTGGTCAAGGGACTCAATGCCAAGGCCAAAGGCTACAGGTCAGGTAATATGCCTGGTGTTTGTAATTTCTTCTTTGGCTCTTTTTTATAAACTCCTGGTCATACCTTTCAGCCCTTTTATTTCCCTATTTAAAATGCTTCCCTATTCCTCAGGACTTTCAAAAAGCTGCTTCTGAAGTCCATAAGACTTATACTGCTGGTGCTGATTAGCCACAGCAGTGAGTACTGTGGGATGTTATTTCTCCCCTGTGTCCTGTGTTAAGCTTCACAAACAGACAACTTTTTGTTTCTCCATGAGACACAGTTGCTAAGAATGACAGCACAGCAAAGAGCGGGAAGGTTGGTAAATGTATGGGACAAATGCAGGCTGTATAAACCAGCTTTTGTTGCTTCACAAACCTAGAAAACAGTAAGAAAATGACAATAGAAAGACAACGAACTGCATAGTGCAGGTGACGTGGTAATAAAAGTGTCGCATTGGCACTTGATACCCTGGTTTCTGTTCCTGATTTAATGCCATCTCCAGTGTCGACCAGTTTTGCCAAGTTCAGTTGTAAATACGCCATGGCATGAACTGTGCAAATCAGTGCTTCATATGATTCTGAAGGATCTCAGGACTTCCTTAACCCAACCAGAAAGAGTCTGGACTCTGCTTCATCTTTTAGTGAAGAAATTATGGGGTTTTTAAGCATACAAATCTTCTCAGTCTCGCTCTCCAAATGAAGTTTCACCAAGAAACCTCATAATTTTAGAACAGGACTACAAGCCATTCTTCCAAATATTTCTGCTGCTTGCTTTCTCTTACTAGTTAACCTTTTCAGCCTTTCTCCAGAGCTTTTCTTTCTCAGCTTCTGATCTTATCCTCCCTCTCCTTTCTCTGCTGACTTCTTCTCAGCTGTCTCTGTCTCCTTCCTTCCTTCTTTCAGAAGGGATTCGGGTCAGCACTGGTCAGCCATGCTTCCTCCAGACTGATTGGACACTTCTGTCTCTGACAGATGAAATTCCCAAAGCTCCTAGTTAATTTTAGGGTGTCTGAGGGAGGAAGGAGCCTGGCACTGAACCAAACACACTTTTAAGTGTGCCAGAAAATTACACAGCAGTCAGAAAATTGCCAAATCTGCAATTTTATGAAGCCCACAAGTTTCTAGAGGTCTTGATTATCATCCGGAGTTCAGTGTTTTACAGGAAGTGCAAGAGGTTACATATCCAGCGATTTTTAAGTGACCCCGAAACTATGACAGTGGAAAAAAGTTATACCAGGATTAACCATTTCAGTGATATTTGTATCTATTTCAAGAGCAGTCAACCCAGAAAAAAAAAGCTTTTTTAAAGGAAACAGATTACAGTTTTGAAGGTGATTATTCTTAAGGTATATATTAACAACAAATTATCCAAATAATAGTGGATCTAATGCATTTTGCCTTGGGGGACACCCAAACTGAGAATTCTTTTGTAGGAGTGTGGTTTTGTGCGTATCTCCGTAACACAATGGTGATCTGAGAGAACAATCTCTCGCAAAACAAGATCGATGTAAGTTCTTCATAGATAATGCTAAAAAGATAAGAATGCCCCGCTGCTGACTTTTGAAAAACAGGAAAAAAATGTGACTGATCTTGTGATTTGCTCCTATATGACCAGTTTGCATGCACTCCAAAGTGCCAGGCACTAGCAACACTTAGAGAGACTGTGCAGGTGACTGTACAGAATTCTGTAGAATATTTTGCAGCATAACCACCCCCCCACACCTCTTTCATTCAAACACAACATTAAACAGAGTGGAAAACCACAAACTCATGCCATGAATTCTCACCATTCAGCTCCCAAATGAAATGCTGGGACACCTGGGGTGTCAGGACAATCCAATTTCCTACTGTGCTACCTTTACTACTTATGCAGAATTGCTACAAGTATGCACCTGCAGCTTTGAGGATGTCCAGCGGAATCCTCGCTGTGGGTACTACAGGGGCACATCATGCTCTCTGTCCCAGTGGGCAGAATGTGCTGCTTGCATTCAGTGCAAGAGCAAGAGAGATTTTACTGAGAGTTGTGAAGACCCCAGGAACCTACAGAGCTGTATCCAAGAATCCTTGTAAGGTTTCTCTTTGAGCTTTTAATTGTATCAACATTTTAATTTCCATCATCAGACAGTTGTAAGTGTTGAAACTTGCAGAGATTGTCTTAATTTGCAGAGGTTGTCCTATTTGAGGTCCTAGCCTGGAATAAAATGTATACAGCTGTGTTTATACTCTGCTGTCCGCCTTTGGCCCTGGCCCCTCCATGCACAGCCTGGCCAGTGTGGCTTTGTGCAGGGATGGGAGCTGGGAACACACAGCTGCCTCTGAGGGTGGAGCTTCATCAGGAAGAGAGCTGGCCCTATCTCCCGTAAAAACTCTAGAACTGACTAACTTTATGCTAGCCTGTAAAGTGAATGGTAAAGAGTGACAAGAGAGAGTAAATAACAAGGTTGCACCACACTACACTTGCAATCCAGCAGTCAGATACCTGAACTTCACAAGTAGGAAATGGAATGAGGATGAAGCAGTGAGAGCAAGTGACCCCCTTACCTTGCTAAGGTCCCTGCAAGTACTCCTGAGCATATGAGGTCTGCCATATACTCACCTCTTTTACTCTGGATTCAAGCTGCATAGATTACTTCAGTGCTGATACATTCACAGGGACTGCTTGAGATCTTCCATTGAGCTCAGGTCCCCTGAGGTGAACAATGTCCTGTGTGTATCAGTAGACGCTTAAGTACAGTTAACTTTCAGTATAATGCTTCCTTGTATGGTGAGCACAAGTGTGCACAGCATGGGTGTGAGGGGCAGCATTTCAAAGACAGTCTGGTCTTCAGCATGTGAAGTTGCTACATGAAGTGCCATTTTTGGCCTACCCATCCTGAGAAAATCTTGCAAAAACAACCACTCGCTACTTCATGTTATTTAAGAGGAATTAATATGAAATGAATAAAATTATTGTTACTGCATTCATATAATTTCATTTTATTCATATTCGTATTATTCATATAATGAAACATCATCTCCCTTATCTATTGACACACTTTCTAAGCTGATATTCATCAAATTTGTGCCCCTAAGCTTAGTTTCTCTATGCTGGCTCTAATTTGTATCTTACAATCATACATCAACTTACAATTGTGCTCCTTGACACTGGAGAAATTATGATGACTGTGACTTCTTTTTATAAAAAGAAGACTAATAAAATTAAGAAATAATCTATAAGCATGAGAAGGTTACAATTTTAAATAACATCTCCTACTGTGAATTGAATAGCAAGGTAAAGTAAAGGTTTTAGCATTTATAAATGTCAAGGCAACACAGATGTTCGTTTTAACAGCATGACACGCGTACTGCTTATAAACCTATTTCACTTACAGATTATTACCAATATACTATACAAATGGTTTTGGGATTCAACTTAAAATTTTAAATGGTTCTGGATTTTAAGGCTTTGTTGGAATAGCTGATAATTCTACTAAATATCTTATCACTAACTCCAGGAATTATAGTAATGCTATAAAAAGCCACACTTTTACATGATATTAAATTTTTCAATGAGAAAAGTGAACCCTAAACGATTTGACTACAACCCTTGATGCTGTCTCAGATATTCTGATTATAAAGCTGTACAACTGGAACTGGGCAGAAACGGCATTTAACTCAAGCAGTATTTTCCCTCTGCTTGCTGTCAAGAGGCACAGGACATGCTAGAATTAAATGGCATGAATTCAGACTGTCATCAAGACACTGTGCTTTCAAAACATTGATGAAATTAATTTATTAAACCAGAAAGAAATGAGGTTGAAAAAGCAAGAGATGTCATGTAAACACCTCCAACTGGGACATAAGATATGGTTTACATGCCAGTTTCTCTGATCAGGGACCCCGGCATTTTCCTTCCCTCTCCCTCTCTCCTATCCTCCAACCTGCTCTGCTGAAAAGAATGATGAAAATGCACCATGGTGGTTTCTTCCAGGATGCCACTGCCATTTGGTGATCTAATTGGCCCCAGAGGGCCTCTCAACAATTTCCATCAGAGATAGAAAAGATTTTCTTCCGTCTGCTAGAGACAGATAGGAGACATTAATTATGCGGACAGCATCCAAGAGAGCAACAGTCATTCTCAACTAAATCAACATGCAAAACAGTCATGGAAATTGTCACATTATAACTGCAAATGGGTATGGCAGGAGGAAAAAAAATGTAACCAAACAACCTTCAGCTTATTATAATAAAAGAATCAATGAAGAATTGGTTTTGATGTGGAGATTCTACAAAAGTACAAAAGGTTGTACTTGATATTTTCTCTTTTATTAGATATGAGACTTAAAAAATAGTATTTCCACAGCTTCTTTAGAAAAAGATATTTTATCTCTGTTTCTTAAACTATTAGGAAAAAAAACAAAACCAAAACCAAAACCAAATAAAAATTAACCAGCCATAAGGGAATATGCTTATTTTATAGGACCACTTTCTTCCTCACCTTGAAAGACTTAAAAAATGGTGAGGGGGGAACCTCATATTCCACTCCTCTCTTTCTCAGAAGACAACTCATGTCTTAAAGTGTGAATTGAAAATCCTGGGGGAGGAAGAGAAAAGGAAAAGCTGTAGGACTATGAAACCTTCTCCATTTTCTAGCAGCACAAAATTGGTCAAAATGCTTCTTTCAGAAAAAAAGGAAAAAAAAAGGCAAAAAAGTATAATTTAGAGGAGGGGAGAGGAGTAATTGTATCAGGAAAAATATTAATAAAAGAAACCGGGAAAACAGACAGCCCTAGTTCTACAGAGTACATATATATTGCAGACGGCTACATAATTTACCCGGGAGACAAGTGTCATACGGAGTTGTTGTCAGTGCCACAGTGAACTCATTTGAAGCCAGTTCCATCCCCCTTGACACTGAACTCCTGCCCCCATCGACATACTTCACTATCACCTTTAAGAAGAGTCAATCACTGGAGAAAGCTCTGTGCTTGTGCTATCACTTACCTTCACTGGAGCCAGTGGGCTGTACGTGCAGGCAGGCACTTTGCATTCCTGCTGCCACACAGACGATGCCTCCAGTGAGAAGGCTGTGACCTTAGTCAGTGTCAGGGAACAGCATTCAGTACACACACCATGGGATGCAGATCCATGTACTAACCAGAAAATCACAAAAATATGCACATGATAGCTGGTAAACCCTCAAAGTTTGGAAAGGGCAAGTAAAAGCAGCATAGGAAAGCTCATGCTTTGAGGTGGAGTTTGTTTCTCTCCCGTGAAATTGCAGAATGCCAGAGCATTTCAGCTTCACTTAGGAATAAGTCTTTCAGGCCATGGGCAAACAGTCCCTGTTCTTTCTGTGCCAAAGCACATGGTTAGATTCCTGAGAAAATTTTGGGAAGGTCCAGAGGACTGATCTCTCCTGCTTAGTGCTTATGATCAGCGGGATGCAGATAAGTGGATTCCTTCTTCTCCCATCTTTCAAGTAGTAAAAAATACTTTTGGCTCAGCCTCTGAAAATTTTATCTGTGAGACAAAAAAGATTCAAACCAACATGCATATCATTAGCCTTAGTCTGCTGAGCTAAACTCTTCCCTGTGTAATCTTGGGGTCTTGCAGGAACTGTCCTCCCAAATTCCCAACAGGAAAATCCCACTATATTCAGCACAACCAGGACACATTAATTCCACTGTAAAGTATGTTTTGGAAAAAGAAGACTTTATCAACATGATGTGCCTCATGAGTCTTCCCTGATAAAGAAACAACTTTCCTAGTAAGTCAGATATTAAAAGGATCAAGCCAAAACAGTTGAAGGTGACAGCACAATGCCACTGTCACTATTTTGCTGTTTTTGCAGTACTTCTAATTAGAAGCACCTCACTTTTTGCACAAGTGTCTGTTGTCAATCAGACCTCACAAACTGGCATAGGTAACTATAGGTTAAATCACTTAATAGTGCAGCATTTTATGATAACATATCAAATATTTTCATGATGCTAACCAATCTGTCATCATCGCTATGAGAAACAGATTCTTTTTAAATTAAGAAAAGATGGTAAATGTAGTTAAAATGGTAATACAACCAGTGGAACTATAGCATAATAAAAAGTCAACCTTGTACAATATATACAGATTGTCCAGTATATACAGTCTGCTTCTTGCTTGAGGGAACGTCCTAAGGCTAACGACCACTAAAATAACCCTCCTAATTTAGGAATTCTGCTTCATTTTGAAAAGTGAGGAGTTTTGCAAACAATTGTCTGTGCATAACATCAGGCCTTGCTCAGTCCCAAGTCAACAGATTCTAATGCCCACTGACCATTGACTGTAGTCATTAAGACACCTTGCAGAATCAAGTGGCTTCCTGCACATTGCGTGGCAAGACTAACATCCTGGTCTAGTTAAGCACTTAACTAGAAGCACCTGAGCACAGTAACACTAGTTATATAATGAAAACTGATCAACAGCTAAGAAATCTGCTAGATCAAAGACCTAGTAGATTTTTAAGAATGTGATGAAAATTTTTTCTGCTTAACAAGCATCACTGGGTGCAAGTCTGTGCTCTTTTCACTCTAGACACTGCTTTTCAGGGATAGGCAAGTGTTTTACAGCTGGAGCTGATCTTATTTTTTTTTTCCCTAAAGTAAATTTTGTTTTAATTGGCAGCTAATGGAAAAGAGTGTTTCTTATTTTTAAAGAGACGGAGAAAAATGTAGGGCTGGTTTCAGTCTGCCGTAATTGTAACACAACATTCATTTGTCAGACCTGCAGGGAAGCGAGGACGAAATGGTAGCCTGCAATACCAGTGCGTATGCCACAGATGCTACCCAGGGATTCAGGTTAATTACATACCAGGCATGCTTAGAGACCACCCATGTAAAACAGCTGGCAGGATGGAGGCTTAAAATTGATCCCTGCTGGCTCCACCATTGCATGCTGCCTTGTTCAATTCAGTATGAATCTTTTCATCTGAGCTAATTTACTTCAGCCAGAATAAGAAACTTAGATGCACTTATCTTCACTTTCTGAGGCTTGCTGGCTTTGGAACTGCTCCTTTCCCTTCCTTACCTATTGGTTCAATATTCTGAACCTAAGGAATTTATTGATGTGGATGGATAAAGCTTTTCAAGTGTCATACACATCATTGCCAAAGCCAAAGGAAGAAACTATTAATTTAAAATAAAAATTAGTGACAAAGACCCTCTCTAGTGTGTGAGCTCATCTAACCAGGATATGATTCATTGTTTCATTCAATGTTCTGATGTTATACAAAATACTCTTTACTTATCTTCATTATAATACTGAATCATCTGAGATGCCACTGAGGTCATCCTGTTATGTTTGTCTTAATTTTGCACTTCTAGGCTCTTCTGGCTTTTAGCTGAACCATGACAGTACTTCAGGATAAGGAGGACTTTGTGCTTTAAAGAAAAATGAGATATTATGAACACTAGTATGACTATAGGTGATAGAGAGTAATGTGATATATCTGCAGTAATTCTTCTCACACAGATCATGCATTAGGTTTAGTTTCTTAAGCCACTCTGTAATCATAAATTAAAATGGTGATAAAATGTCCTTGGCTTTAGAGATGTCGGTCGAAAATGACCATCATTCTTGGGATAACTTTATTGTGAAATTGTTGTCCTGGTATTTGCTACACAGTAAATACCATATTTCAAGAGGGTGATTATTACAGACTGGATATTGTCAGGTAGGTTTTCTTAAAAGATTTAGTAAACTGAATGCAATGAGTAGTACTAAGGGATACATTGCAATTTTGATACTCTTCTTTTGCTTTGTCTATAGAAAAGAGATTTGGGTTTAGATACTGCATGACAAACTGCCTGTAAACAATGTGAACAGTCAAGCAGTAGTCTCTTAACATTGAAAACATTGAGCAGACTTCCACTTTCACCCTTCCATTCTCCCACTGCAATGTCCTTTAAGTAGAAGTTGCTCTTCAACTTCAGTTTACTTTTCTACCTCAGTTATTCAGCAGACAGTCTGAAACCTAACTCTGGCCTCAATAACCAACATTCATAATACTAAAGACCCTACTCCAGCACTTATATGTAATTTGAGTAACTGCTGGCACTTGAAACTCAATCCATGGCCCACAAAAGCCACAGGAGAGAGTGTCACTGATTTTAGGAGGCTACGGAGTAGGCTCTTAAGCACTGCTGTGTGTATTAGTTCCTTATTGATGGGTATATGTATGCACACTAGCATCAAATTTGATGGCAGATGGAAAGGGTCTTCTGAAATGAAGTTGCACCAAACTTCTGATGTTTTTCACTCATATCCATAACATAATGTCCTTAAGTCCATTAAAAGGCAATACTAATAAAAAATGGTCATTTAACAGCAATTGAAAATAGTGATATAAATAAATTTAGAAACTGGACACTGTTGAGGAATATAAGAGACACCCAGAAAGCAGGGCTCAGGGAAATTCATTCCATGTTCAGTGACTAAAATGGGAAATTGAAACATGTAAAAACTGGATCTCATCTCTGCCTACAGAACATAGAGGTCCATTTGGGAGGATAAGCTTCTACACTCACTACTGAGTGCTAAAACACTTAAAAATGATGTGGCCCCTGTTCACAAAAAGTTGCCATTATAACTTTATTTTTGCCCAACCCTTTTTTGATTTGACTGGGCAGGGACTGTGCAGAATCAGACAGAGTTTCATTGCCTTGAGCTCATGTGCAGCAGGAAGGGAGGTAACCTATGGAAGGACTGACTTTGACAGGACTAGTTAAAGCCAAGGTTGCATAGTAATACAATAGTGAAACATAAGTCACTAACCACATTCAACTGTGCTTCTGGGGGGAAGGAAAGAGTTTATACCCTTCTTAAGCCACTCAATATATCTGTTATAACTCCCTTTCCCCTCATTCCTGACATATGACTACAGCCTCTCCTGTGCTTTCCATGAAATCAAGGCACAATATAACTAATCTATTTCATTTTTAAGTATAAATATATATGTATAAATATGTACAATATATAAACATATAGTTCACCTGAGAATTATAAAGCAATAGAAGAAATTTTATTGGAGTAGTGGCATGACTTCCCTGCACTACACTCACAGTACTACCTAGCCTATCATCCAGACTCTCAAGGACGTATTTTAAGGTAGGATTTCAGCTAACTTGGCCTGAACTCTAGGCTGTACAAGATTTTGTCTCCATTCTGAGAACATTATGATAACCAAGTTTTGATCCCAGCTTCTGTGATTGGCAACAGGCTCCACAATATATGAAATATATTCCCTATACTATGAAAGACCACCTATGGAAACTTTCTGCTGTGCCTTTTGCAACCAGACTTGCCTATCTCGCATTGGCCTTATCAGCCATCAGCGCGCTTGCAGCAAGCGTGGGTAAAACCCTCCCAAATCTTCATTCCCGAAGTCTAGCCATGAATGAAAGATATTTCTTATTGCCCCTTTTGAATTTCTCACCTTCAGACATCACTGATCATTCTCATTTTTCATTGCCATTCAAAAGGTGCAGCCAATTTCTGACAATTTCCTTAGATGTATTTTAGCTATATTTGTACATATGTTTTTTATCTTGAATCTCTAATAAGCTATCTCATGCTTTTTATAGAAAAATAATCCACAGAACAGAGACTCTTGGGAACATGAAATGAGCAGTAGTCTAAATGCATCTGAATACACCACCCTTAAGAGTGAAGCTCATTCTCCACAATCCAGACATACATTTTGAATTGATTACTCTGTGGTGGATTAAATCCAATAGTAAGAGCACTCTGTTACTTGGTGGCCTCTAGCCAGGTGGGTAGAAAATCTTTCTGAGAGATGGAGTGAAAATGATGAGTTTCTTCAGTCTGAGGGAGAGGGACGAACCAAGGTCTCCTTCCTCAACATATGCCTTACTGGAATGCAACTATTGAATGTGGGAGGTACCAGGCATTTTAGAACATATGTGATACCGAGACCTTTCTTGATGCACAAATCAGTTCCTTGATGTCTACAACACAGATCTGAAAAAACTACATGAAAGGACATAACTGATTTTATTTAGTTATTTGTTTGTTTATCTACTTATTTATTTATTTTACTTTTTTATATTTTAAAATATTATCTAAATTTTGTATGGCTTTTAATACTTTCAGTCTATGATAGCAGTGCTCTGTAAATGCCTATCAGATCAGGCCATACACTGAATTTGCATGCAGCTCTGGGCATATCCAAGGCAAGAGTTTTTGATGTCTGGAGACCATTCATGTCAAATGAAAAGCATCTGTGAAGCACTGGTGTCCCCAGAAATTAACAGGGATCAGGAGGTGACCAGGTCCTTTATTCATAGTTGCATAATTCCAGTTTGTCAAAGACTCATCACTTCAGCACCTTCCTTCGTCTACTACAACCTCTAGTGTCATCTTACAGCACCTAAATCTCCACTGCTTTACAAGCTGCTGTCAGGAATTTAGTACCTTAAGGCTGACTTCAACACCTTTCCTTTATGTTTTATGCTTTTTCCAGTTTTATAGCCATTACACAACTGCAGTAAATGGCAACAAATCAAGTGAATGACTTAAAGTACTGCAGAAAAAAATCCCTTGTCTGCCTGTGCAGCAGTCTCAAAAAGAGTTAAGTGCTTATTAGGGTAATAAGTAATATTGTGACCTGCAGAACAGCACATTTTCTTCTTTTTCTTGTTGACTGTTTAATATATACAAAATAAATTACTCTCCCGTAAGCTCTTTTTGATGAGGCAATGCTAATAAACAGCACCTGATTTCAGACTCCAGCCAGTCCAGGTGCAGTTCACACTTGTCTCAGTGTTGTCAACAGATCCTTGGGGAGCCCCCTTTCCTGCATCATGAAAATAATTAAACCCCCAGTTCTGGATGCTCGGGGTGTGTCATTATTTGGTTATGCAAAGCCTGATTGTTTCAGTTTTTTTGTCAATGGGCTTCAAACCAGGCTTAAAGTTGAGAGGTACCCACAATATTGTGACCAAATAGTTAACCAGGCACATATTGATTTTCTCTTGGGTTTATCCCTTGGATCAGCCAGAGAACCAATGAGCTCTTTTGTAGTTTATATTTTTT
Organism: Formicarius rufipectus; assembly: GCA_013399695.1. NCBI lineage: Eukaryota > Metazoa > Chordata > Aves > Passeriformes > Formicariidae > Formicarius > Formicarius rufipectus. The sequence goes on along the minus strand of VXAU01000818.1, from coordinate 345,869 downwards.
CAAGCTTCTGGAAATAGCATATATCCACCAGCAAAAGGCTCAAGAACTCCAAATGTAACCCCTGAAGGGTACTGCAGAACAATCAGATAATTGCAATTTGCTGTTGTTACAAATGAAAGTAATCTCCAGACAATTGCAATCTATGTAATTACTAAAAGGTTGAGTTTATCATGTCTTCACTCTTTCCATGAAAATCTTTTCAATGCTTTATGTATATATTCTCATACACGTATGCACATGTGTACAGACATATAAATCAATTTGAAAAATATTACATAATGTGAAAACCATTGATATTCTGTAATCAGCTCCTACTTTTCCATCAGTAGCACAAGTTAATCAAATGAACACTAAATAGAAAAGATTAGACCCAAGATAATTATTGCAGCCAAGAAAACAAAAACATATAGCTGGTGTGAAGCATGTATACAGACTGGAAAATTTTTCACGTCAACCTGTGTGGGAACACAAAAAACTTTTTAAAAAAGTCTGATTTCATTCTTCCCTCTAGACTCCAAGACTTCATTTCATATTTGTTTATAAGTAATTAGTGTTCACATTTACAAGAGGAACACAATGACCAGCACTGATACCATGTGAACCTGTTGGACTGTTTCTAGCCTAAGTGTGTGCCTGTAAAATATAGCTGGGGCCCAAGAGAAGGGGTAACTGTGCTGCTCTTTGTAACTCCAGCCAGATGAATAACTGTGCAGGAAAGGTGGGGGCTTCTGTCTGAGGAAAATCCTTACTGTTTTATTTCTGATGACGAAAATGCGTGGGTGTTGGAAGGCACCTGAAATGACAAGGCTTGGTAGCCAGAGGCATCCTTCTTAATTCTCTTTTTCACCTATAAGCCTTTTTCTGATACAAAAAATAAAAAAAAGAGCTTGATTCCTCCTCCCCTCTAGGCAAAAATCAAAGCATTCCACTTTATTTTAATGGATAGTTTATCTGTCTCAATTTTTCTTGTCAAGACTTTCAAGATGTTTACTATTTGAGAGGTAGAAGTGTACAGGGGAGTGAAACAAAGTAGGAATACAAGAGGTGTGGGTGTAAAAAAATCAAATTCTAGTGACATTTAAAAGGAACAGTTTATTGTAAGTGCTCCTTTTATCTGCAGTGTTCTCCCTTGGCCCAATCATATTTTCAAAGTCAAATCCAACATTTTAGCAGTGCTACTCATATGACCTTTAACTGGGTAAGCCTCCCAAGACCCTTCAAAGATTTAGACATTGCTATTTTTTTTTAAACTGTGGAAATACTGACATCTTTAGTCTTAAAAAAATAAAAATAATTGTTAATTCAGAATTGACTATCAGGAAGGCAGATATTCACTCTGAGATCATTGTACACTTTCCCTACTCCTGATACCCTCTGTCTGCCCAGGAGAAATGAAAACCACAGTCCCCCACGTTCCCAGAGGCTGCAGCAGTGGTGCACTGAAGGCAGCTACCCTCTGACTTTCCAGTGCTGGGCTGGTACAAAGAAGAGAAGCCTGGACCCAGAATCTGGTTTATAACACATCAACACAAACAGCTGCCAAGCTATAACCTCAGCTAGTACCCTTAGAAATGCATTTTGCTGACTCTACAGAACTGATCAGTGAACTGTCACCTCCAGCCAGCATCTCTATTGCATTATATTGTGTAACATGACTTTGAGTGTTTCCATCAAAGCTAGCCTTCGAAAGGGAAAATTTAACATAATACAGAGTTTATATTGCAAGTGGGTCCTTCCACATATCTTTACCTCTGTCTGACAAATGATATGTAGTCACTTGTAAAACATCAGCTTTAAGGTATTTTCTGTGCCTTAGCTGTATCGAATGGGCGCACCATGCAGGAGCCTGATTTGTTACAATCACTCCCAGCTGCCAGGGCAAACAACACCTTAAACTGAGCACAGGTGTAAAATACAGTATATATTGTGATATAATTAAGTTGAGGTTTATGTATCCATTCAGATTAGTCCTTTAGTTCAGTGCTAAGCTTAATAAATTTAATCATGAAACCAAGCTCTATTTAAGTTAGTTGGGTCATATTAAATAATTTAGAAATCCACATATTTCTACCTCAAATATAATGGATATTATAGGATAAAATTACTATTTATTGGCTGCTCATATAGTTATGTCTCTCTATTGATTTTGTTACTGTCCAGATTATTACCATTGTATTGAAATCCATAAAAAAATTCTTATGTCTGGTGATGACAGAGTTACATTCATTCCCTGCTGGTGACCAGGCTGTCTATAAACACATCTACCTGCTTAGGTGCAGAGCACTATGAGTTTATGCTGTCTCTGCTCCAAGTCAACAAGAGGTAAATCAATACTGAAGCTGTTTTGACACCTCCTCATGAAATTTTCCTGGAGTTAATATATCCTGCCTCTCTGAGTAGACTATCCTGACAGGAACAGACTGAGCCTATATGTATGTGTGTGTGTGTGTGTGTGCTAATCTTGGCAGTAACACTGAACACCCATATACTGAGGAACTCCAGACACTTGTACCCTTATACAGAGAATTTATTGTGAATCTTGTGCTTCTTTAAGCACATCAATGGTGCTTTGAACTGTTTTTCTTAACAGTTACCACTTCTTTGATAACCTTCTTAAAAAGAAGGAAGAAAAACAAAAACAGAGATTAAAAAAATATGGAACTAAATAAAAATATAATTTTTTTTCTTGTCTGGATTGCCTCTGGCTGGACTTAAAATTCCATTACTGACATTATCTGTTAATCAGTTAATCTTAGATCTCCCGAGGGAGCCTGAAACTCCAACTTCTTTTCTAGATACTTTAAAGGAAAAGTAAATTAGGCAGTACAAAGGATACCCCTATAATCACATTAACTAAAGAAGAACAGAGAGTTTTTTATAAGAAAATATAAACGATGCCTGAAAGAGTAAAACTAGAAATCAGATTAGAAATATCTATGATAAATAACAATTCTTTAGCAAACAAATAGTTGAAAGGAGGCAGAACATGATGTTTCATTTATAAGTCAAGAATTTAAAAACCAATTCTCCTGCAGTTCTTGCAGGGCAAGAAGACACACACCTCCAAGGAATGCCACATCAAACATGGCTCTTTGGCTCACTGTGCAGAAGTGGGATGTTTCTAGGTCGCTTGTCCAGCAATCGTCACTGTCAACAGAGAATATATCCTCATGACAGAGTCAGTGGAGAGAGATTTCTCTGTAGCATGGTAGATGGAGGTTTCAATCGGTCATCCACTCTGCAGGTGAGCCATGGCTCAGGAGAAAAGGAGTCAGCTTTGGTCCATACAATCTCTTCAAAACATTTTGTTTAACTGATTCAGACCCAAGTCACAGAAAATAAGTACCCATTATAATGATTTCAAATGGGTGACGATGAAGCACTGACACCAAAACAATGGCAAGAGTCATTGTTTTCACACTAGAGTCACACCTGTGGTTGAAAACAAGGTGGACACAGTTATAACACAGGACCTGCACAAAAATGACACAGATTTCTCTTCTATAAAAAGTTGAGAGACTTGGCAAATGTGCATGAAAAGTGAAGTGAAATGAGATAAAGGTGAGTCATTAATATCAGCTGTCTTATAGGCATTCTAGAGCCCATAGTTAGAGATGGTGAAAGAACACAGTCATATACTCGGAACTGGTCTTCCCAAGACTGCAGATGAGTGGTTTTTCCCTCAGCTCAGCATGTTTAGGAAGCAGGAGTAGATTTATCAGTCACTGTGCCAGTGCTTGGTTTTCCTTTATGTAAGCTTCCTTCAACATCCAATCTGTCTTCGGGCAACTGCCAAGGAGGGTTTCTTGTTCTGCAAACTGTTCAGCAAAAACAACCTCCCCTGATACCAAGAGACAATCTTCCATTTTCTCTGTACATGTCAAAGACTCAAAGCTGAGTGACAATGAAAAGAATCTTTACTGAAATTGAAAAACATCGAAGCTATAAATACTATTTTTAAAATGCAATTTCCTAAACCAGTGTTTGCACATCTCTATAGCAGTTCTTTTAGTATTTTTCTTCTATGCCTTGGCTAGTTTTGGAAAATGAAATAAAAATGTTTCAGTAGTTATTGATGTATTATTCTGTCACTTTTATCATAACACTTAGGAAAAATCGAGGTTTTTCATAATTATCCCCCTGCTATATCTTTTTTCCCCATCCAAAGTCAAAAGCAAGGGAAAAGTAAACTGAAAAGTTGGCTCTAATGTGAGAACTTCAAAAGTTGAATATATTAATGTTGTTTCTTAACTTACCCATGTTAGTTAAATGAGTTAAAAATGAAGGACAAATGAATATGGAGCCAAACTCAGTGAATGTTGACGGCAGAAGTATCTGCAAGCTTTACTGCTGATAAAAGAAAGATAAATGTAAGATTTAGATTTGTATAAAAACAGAAAGAAAACAGGCAGCTCCTAGTACTGATAAGAAATAAAACACTAGTGCCAGCAGCAGTAACGAGGCAACAGGCACCACCAAGACAGTAAGAGATAGGTTGGCAAGCAGAAGTAAGAAAGAAACTATACAGAACTGCCTACAGTGTCAGGACGAGAGTTTGAAGACTTCCAGCTTTGTGCTGCCTGCACCCTCCTAGGGGAGTACCTGACCCACAAGGGGCTGTGGAGCCACATGGGCACCCTCACCAGACCACTTTGCTTGTGCTCATCTTCACTGTGCTGCTCCAGGTGGCTCAGGGGCCTCCCAGAGTGTGCCCCATGGAAACCACAATAACAGCATGCACAGGGCACCTGGTGGACTGTGCCCTCTTTTCCAGAGAATGGGCAACAATTTACACAGAAAGGTATTCAGGCAGGGTGAGGGTATCAGACAATCTCATCAAATGTGCCTTTTTCAGGCCAGATTCCCAGGTTTCTAAAAGCTCATGATGGAAATGAGAAAGCAAAGGAAACTTCCGCCAGGATTGGGCAGATGTTATCTCATAGAAGAGTCACTTGCAAGAGCAGAAAATGACTTTTTGGGACTGTTAAATGGGTACAGTCTCTGCAGCTAACAAGTTTCCAAAGAGGATGTTCACCCACGCCAGCAAAATGCCAGTGGCATTGGTCTGTGTTGCAAGAATGACACTTCAAAAGATACCCTTAGTAGCTCATTGCCATTGTAGCAGGTCTGTTTGCTAAGGACAAGTATCATTTGCCAACCCAGTTCTCTAGGCCAGCTCTCACTCTTCTACCTGACACATGAACTCCAGATGCTCTTTCAAAAGCCAGTGTTCCCAGGTGTTGCATAGGAATGCAGCTATTAAAAAAATTAGTCTAGACCTTGATGGAACATGAGAAGCTCTGTAAATAGAGCTTAAGATGCTCCATTTAAGCTGAGAAACTTTTGATGTGCTGCATCTGACTCTTTCCCTGTAAATCATGAAATAAAAATGACTGTAACTTTGTTTTATAAATTTTCTTTATTTCAGACACATCTAAGAGACAGAAAAATAATATCACAGCTAATAAGAAGGAAGTTAACAAAGTAGGCTCTGCTTCAGCTATCAGGTCAATACCAATAGTAAATGTTGGAGAAGAGATGAAGTAGATATCATTGTTACATGGACTGCTAGTGACACCAGTGTCTTGTAACAGCAGTAACCTTCAGATTTTTCCTGATATTAAAAACAAGAGATGAAGAAGTTATTAGGCTGTCATCTAACGTGAGTTAAAGTGATGGAAAACTAGGTTTTCTTCTATTTCCTGATTAAACGTAATTTACAATAGAAGCAGGGAGGTAGAAGAGCATACAGTTGCCTGTAAGCATCTCATTGTTAGCTTCTGAAAAACTCTAATTTGTAGTTTATTTATCACATGCAGGTTGAACCCCTTTTCTCCACAGTTTTCTGGAACACCAGGTGGTATAAGAAAAGAATGAGGAAAGCCCTTGTTTCTTCCATTCTGTCTTACAAAGATATTCACAGAGGTAAAAAAAAAATTAATGCTTACCATCATGAATCATAGAATGGAGTTTAGATTTTTGCAATGTAAAATGCGTTAATTTCAAATATTTAATTTCTGTCTTTCACAAATATCTGTTTGATGAAATACAGAAAAAATGCTTCCTCCTTGCTCCCAAACTCCCCTTCCCTCCGGTAATAAGTAGGGAAAAGAAAACAAAAGTATTCTAATTTGGTACTTCCCAATCTTCCCAGAAAGAGTTATATATGGATAAATGTACTTTAAAGAAAAGAATTATTAATCAATGACCTTTCCTAAAAATTCAAAACAATCCATAGGTGAGTCTGTCTCTAAGATGGCAGTACGGACAGCCCAGAGTGCAGAAAACTCACACAATTCATTGGCTAATGTTCAAATACATTACATAATGCTTTTGTCACGCTTTCAGAATAGAAATGTTTGTACAAATTGTTTAAAATATTTCTGTTCTGTTTGGAGATGGTCAATAGCCTGGAAATGTTTGGTTTCAGCATAATTTCTGGTGTAAGATACAGACTGTAATGTCATGAAGCCTGTAACAAATTTCTGGCCCGAATTTCTATCAGCAGTTGGGGCAGACTAAGTAACCTGTTCTCACTGTTCTTTTGGTAGTGCACCCTGCTTCTGTATCACTGGGGTTCTGTTGGAAGAGCAATGCATTACCTAATGAAGAACTTGTGGAACAGGTCTTTTATTAGTTAGCTGTGTTAACCTTGGCTATCCCTAATGCCAGCATGCAAAGGTCTTAGGTGAGCTAGACTTTGAGTCTTACAGTACTGCAAGTGCTCCATACCCTACATTAACAGTAATGAGTATTATATGCAAAACCACCAAATACTGCTGTTTCAGAAATTATGAACCCACTTAAGAAATTGTACTGTTCCTGGGAGGTTCATGAAATATGCTGTGAGGGGTATGACATGGGTGAACTTAAATAATAATTCATGTCTTAAGTGTACATGATTCCCTTGTTTCTAAAGCTCACGCATAAAACTGGCAATTTTGTTCATTATGCATATTAAGTCATAGCATAGATTATTTCTTGCTCTTCTAACTCCTTAATCAGCTGTTTTCCTTTTTCTTTTTTTTTTTTTTTTCTTTTTTTTTTCTTTTTTCTTTCCCCCTGTGCCACTGGAACTACATATTGATTGAAATCCATAACCTGGCAGGGTGTGAGAGTGTGGAGGCTGCGGCATTCCCAGGCTTCATTCACCATGTGTCCCAGCTCCCTGAGAGAGACAAGGGAAGCCTCACGCCCCTGTGAGCGGGATGTGGCATCCCAACTCCCCAGCTGTCACTGTACACTCTGATTGTCACAACAGTTTACAACAGATTAGGGGAAGTGACTTTGACTGGCATATTGGGAAAACCAGTTGACATCAGCATAGTCAACTAGATAGACCTAAACCTGTTTGGTCTCCAGCGGTATCCTTTGTTTGATTAATGAATAGTGTTAGTGATTAAAAGCAAAGCAGACAATGAGTTTGTGCATCCTTTACAAACCAATTTCATCTTTTGCTAATAATGAGTAAGAAAGAAACTGAGATAAACCAGGTCGATAAGGAGCAGACCTTGTATATAGCCTTTGTTCCATTTACACAAGTACTAGAAATGTGTCTGTGGGCAACCACCAGACTAAGATTTATTTGTTTGCTCAATTCAATTAATAGTTTTGCATTTTTGACTCAGTTTAGTGTTTTTCTTAAATTTATACAGATATTTGAACCAGATAACTTGCAAACAACAGTTTAAAATTCTTTAAGTAGGCAAATATACAAACACACCCTGCCATATCTGCCTTGGGTTTTCAAGTGAATGATACATGTCAACCTGACTGAGGCAGAAGGAGTCAAGGATTTGTTCTTTGTAAAACAGTTCACAGCCATGTTTGTGTGAAAGATTGTTCAAGTAAATTAGTTTCAGTCAATAGCACTGTGGAAAAATGGGTAAAGTGCTAAACAGACAGGTGGATCCAGTCAGCTTTTTGTGTATTTTTACCAAATCTCTGGGAAGGTTCAGGGGATCACATTTCCCCCTCCAGCAGTATAAGTCACAGAACTCCTCTTGGTGGCTTTGGAACACCAGTTTTTATGCCTCACAAAGGGCAAGGAGGGGCTCTGCCTTTAAGTCACTTGTCAGTTCAGCTTAGGTGGAGGGCAGCAGGTACGATTTAGGGAAAAAAGTCCTTAGTACTTCAGGCTAGCCGGTGTAATTTTGAATGTCAGTGCCCAAAGGCTTGTCTGCTTTTTCCAGAAACTATCTTTCCCTGAAAAACTTGTCTCTCTTAAAACTGTAGATCTACAATGCTATTCTTCCTGCTGTGTAGATCGGAGTTACCTGTTTAAAGGAGGTGTTCAGTGAAATGGAGCACAGATTTTGAAGCCACAGCTTAGGATTAGACACAATAAAGGGTGGATAGGTGTAAACATCATACAGTACATTCGTGTGCCACTTTTAAGAATGTGTTTTAAGGTGCGATAATAAAGAAAATGAGAGTCCTTGCTAGCCCTGGTGGATGGGCACCCTGCCTCTCCACCCTGAGGCTGCTCATGGACCTGAATCAGCCTTCACTTCTGTCATTTCCACCCACAGAAAAAGTGCTAGTCTTGGTGTCAGCAGGGTTGTATCCAATAATTGAAGTCTCTGGGGACATAAAAATCAATTCTTGGCTCCAACTACAGCAATATTCTGTATCAGCAGAACTGTGTAACTACACTCTGATTACAGTGGTTACAGTACAAGTTAGTTAACTGCTACCAAAATGAGGGGGAGGAGAGGAAGACAAGCATTTCATCTTTTAAGTCACACTGCACTTTGTTTCTGTCAGTGTTCTGCTCTGCTTGGTGAAAAAAAATTAAAAAAAAGAAAGAAAGAAAAGAAAGAAAAGAAAGAAAAGAAAGAAAAGAAAAAAGAAAAGAAAAGAAAGAAAGGAAAGAAAGGAAAGAAAGGAAAGAAAGGAAAGAAAGAAAGAAAGAAAGAAAGAAAGAAAGAAAGAAAGAAAGAAAATAGTGAAAATAGTTCCTGCCAGACAAAGGCAAAAAGAAGACTGCCAATAATTGACATTTTCTAAAGGGAAATTTGTTGATGTTTCAAGCTCAACCTATCACGTCCTTCCTGAAGACACTGATTTTTTAGAAATTCCTGCACATCTTTATTTTAAGCTGTGAAGGAAATGTCTCTCTGGTTGTCTCCAACACGACAATATGGGTCAGTCACTCTTACAGTAATGCAGCTCCAAGCGAACTGCAATCAGGCTTTTATCTCAGAGCATGTCAAAGGCTTTGAGCTGGGGAAGATGGGTCAGTTGCATGGAAGACAGCAGCAATAAGAGCACCTTGTGATTTAGCTCTCCTGAATGAAGACTAAAAATATTGTTCATAGATGAAAGGCATACAGTCCTTCAGAGGGATATGAGATGCTGCCCTAGATCACTGGCAACTGGAATGGTAGCTGGTAACAGCCTAACTTGCCCTACAGAGGTTTGTATGCTGACTCCATCAGACTGAACACCTCAGATCTGTCTCTGCAAAAAAAAAAAAATAAAAATAAATACTTGTGGCTTCATACAAGAGGGATGTTTCTCATTTGCTACAGAAAAGATTTTTCAAGGTTAGATAGCAACATTAATGTGTGAAGCATGATGATAATTTTATAAAGTCAGAACTGTAGTGATTAATGAAATAATCTTATTTATATTGACAAATAAAACCAGAGATTTTAAATTCACTTTAAATTCAGGAGACAATAACATATTATGTGAAAGTCCTGAAAAACTCCATCTTTTACACTGATGCTTCTATCCTACTAATTTTATGCTTTGGTTGCAAGACATGATATTCAAAGGAAATTGCAGGTATCCATTATTTGAATAGAGGCATTACTCTCCTACTTAGCTGAGAAATTAATTTCTAGGATCAAAATAATGATGGCATATTCTATATGTAATTACAATACACTCAGAAAATACACTAAATTGTTCATTCACATTTGATGAAATATTTTTCCTTTTGAAATTGTTTTCACATCTAAGGGGAGGTGACTGAGAAATGTGCAAGGGCAGCCTTCACTGACTGTTATACACCCATAATATATTCGAAATATATTCCAATCTGCTTTCCTATAACCGACCGAAAAATTATGCACAGTTCAGGACTGGAGCCGAACCCTCACTAGTCCAGGATAAACTGTCAAAGCATTGCTGAGGGATTTGACCAAGCAGTTCCAATTAACATCATACTGAATCCCTATGCACAGCTTTAAAAATTGAGCCCTTAAGGACTAACTTGTTTGCCTACATTCTTTATTATTGTTGTTACATCAACAGGATTTGCAGAAATAGGTAACATCAGTTCATCACTGCCACCACCTGGTAAAACTCTTAAACTCTATTCTTGAGCACAGCTATCAGAAAGGTAGCAAAGGGGTTAAACAAAGGGGAAACACATCTTGGGGGTAATCATCCTAAGCCAGTGCTTTAATATGAAATGGAAATGTGAGGACCAACACAATAGCTTCCAGTCTGCCTAGAGTAGAAAGATAAGGACAAACCTCCAGAGAGATAGGTGGCTTGAGTTGATTTTTGTTTTTTTTTTAAATGATTGATTGATCTGGTTGTGGGTGTTTTACAAAGAGTAGACGGATAGTGGCTAGTGTGGGTAAACCTGGCTAGACAATAATGTTGTACTTCAGATTTTTGTTGGTCCACCAAACTGTTCAAATGTTCAATATGGTCTCTTTTCTTTCCTCTGCATGTTGATATTTACCTTCCTGAGAAAGATGCTTAGGATTAAACTGATAGCTAATGGGCTGTCCTTTATTTCCACTACTCTCCTTTTCCCTCTCTTCTTGATACTCAGATGAATGTCTTTAGGCCATTTCTCTCCCAAGAGCACTTTGTACTCCTACTAAATCTTTAATCCTGCTTTACAATGTCACTTTTTTAATCATGTACTGATTCAGTCCTTGCCCCAGCTAGATATCTGCCTGTTAATCATCCAGTTCCAGGACTTTCTCACCACCAGCGGGATTGCAAGATACTCCCCACAGTGCTGGAGCTGGCAGGTGACAGACTCACGCAAAGGAATTTGCATGTATCCCAACACTTCAGCGCTTACTACTTCCATAAATGTTGCTATGTTCTTCAGTTGTGTAGTGTTTTCACATTATTTTAATCAGGGAATTCCTAGGGAAAGTGGGAAGAATGTGCACCAATGCTGACTGGGAACTGGGTATTAGTTTTTGAGCTGACTTCCCTGAAGGAGGATTCCTTGCTGCAGGCCATTTCTGCTGTTCAAGGACTAACACATTTCATGCAATTTTAATAAGTGTCATAAAAATATACCATGCTTTTAGGTCAATGGTTTCTTCTCTGGTGGAAAACTGCAATGCAAGATTTCCTGCAAGCTAGCGGTTGGAATGGAAAGTCAATATAAATGTAATAAATTAGGAACAATAACCTGAACAGTGGGAAGGTGGCTAAAGTCACCATTTTGTTGATGGTTTTATTTCACCACCACCCCCACTCCTTCCCTTAGCTTGGCACCTTTTGCATAACTTATATTATCACAACTGTCTTTGTGCCAGAAGGAGTGAAGTACTCTCCTGTTCCAAGCTTCTGCTGCTTTAGATAAGCCAGCAATAATTATTTCTGAGTGAAACAAAATTAACACTCACAATGGAGCCTGAGTCCATAGCTGTGTTCCAATTTGGAAGTCATTTGTCTTGGGATACAAAGGCCCTGATTCCCTATAGTACCAAACTGGGTTCTTACAGTCTCAGAGTTGTACTGGCAAACCAAACATCCTAAACCCACTATTGTAAATCTGTCACCATGGTTTTATTGTAACTGCATGTTGCTATAACTCTGCAGTGAGAATTATACATTGGGAATAACGTATAGATGAAGACTATCTCCCCATTTATTTACAAGTCAGAGACACAGTTGTCTGCTACCTTTACAGTCAGAGGGGCTACCTTTGTAAGTCAGGATGTTTTGTGTGCCTGCTTTGATATGTGCAGCCCAAAGCTTAACTAAGACACAGCAGAGGATAAGACAAAGAAAATAAAGAGGTAATAGGATAGAAAGGAAAGTGTAAGAGAGTGAAGGAAAGGGATGAGATGGACAGCATAAGAGTCAAAAGCGAGACTACTAAATGACTTCTTGAAGATCCCTTATCCTGTTTCCTACAATTTTGTAATAGATAACGGAGGGTCTTGTTTTAGCAAACTTCATTTCATAGTACACATTTCCCATGCCTGTGTATTGAGACAGTTAATGCTACTATATTGATGGAAAATTGCAGCACAGCAGAAATAAGGAATACAAAGTGTTCTCTAGCTTTAGGTCAACACAGGGGAATGGATTTCTACCTAAGTAAGACAGAAGTTGTCATTTAAAAGTAATATTAACTGAATCCCTATCAAATTATGAAAAAAAAAACAAAACAGAAAAAAAGCAGAAAAGGAAAATAACAGACAACTCTAAAAAGAGATAAATAAATGTATTTCCTCTGTTTTAAAGTGGTTTGTGACACAGTTACTTACATCAGCAGACAGTATGGTTTATTTGTCTCAATCTGAAGAAGAGGATATCTGTGGAGGATATGTCATGGTGCACCTATCTTCACATTCCATAATCTCTTAGCAAGTACAGCTCTTCTGGCTGATAAGACACAGCATTTCTGCTGACCTCTCCCACTGAGGAATTCAGTAAAACCACAATGACCAGCAAAAGCACATCCTCATGTCTTATCACAAAGAGGTTTAGACAGCAAATAATCTTGAACCAGGCATGCCCACCTGTAGCAAACTGGGCATCTGTTGAAGATGTATTTGAAAACACAGCATGGACATACCTACCTAATCCTTTACACTCATGAATAGGTCACATTACACTGCTCCTGTGAAATCTAGCATTCTCCTCTTCCCAGTTATCCGCGGGTGTGCAATTAGAAGTGAAGTAGGCAGACAGATGTTGAGCAAGCACAGAGACGTCACCATTCATCATCAGCTAGCAGATACTGAACTTGGCTGACTACTCTGGCTTAGTCAGTTAGTTTGGCACACTGTCTCTCAGCACTAGGTTTTTCACTCAGGATCTTAAATTGTACTGAAAGTTCACTCTGTAAATCATGTTAAATGGGGGGATGGGATTGGCTTCCCTTTTTGCCATCAAGCATAGTTATAGGAATTTCAGATCTTTTACAAGTAGTGTTGCTGCTCTGTTTAAGTGTCACCTTTCATCTCAAGATAGTATCACTGCCTATTCAAAAGAGAAAAGGGCATTTGGCCAGCTATTAAATTGAATTCCTTTCCTCCATCCTGCTTGTGCTTAGTCTTGCATGTGAAGCATAAAAGGCAAAAGCAAAGGTCTAATAGATGGGACCATAAGGACCTTCACATGCCATCTCTGAGTAAAACATCAAATAAAGACTTTTGAAAGCTCAGAAACATGTCATCATATGTGGTATTTCTCTTGTCAGCGGCAAAGCTGTCTCTAATGCATAGCACACTTAGCAAGTCAAGAATGCTTCAGGCCAAATTTGGGCAAAAGCTAAAGCTTTGCCTCCCACAGGTTTTATCTGTAGCTGCTGAAACAAACATTTCTACCTCCCCTCCCTCGGTGAATGGAAGATTGTATTTCAGAACATTGTTTCTGTACACACTTATTAACCCTGTTGAATTTAGAGCAGGGGATTGCACTCAATATCTATTGATTAGCAGTACTGCAGTAATCCCTGGGCCTTGGTCAAATCAGCCTGTTGACTAGGACTTGGTACACAGCAGTGCCCTCTCCAGCAGTCATTGATATGCATGCAAGGATGTGGGAGAGGCAGGAGGGGAGGTTAGCGTGAAGTCAAGTGTTTATACATTACAGGAAATTCCTGGTGAGGTGATGGCAGCTTTTATCATAGCCTGACAGAGTCCAGAGTTTAAATCACACAAGTGTACATCAAATCAAAACACTTCTCTAAACTACATTGGAAAACAGAATCCATTATTCAGTGACTGCAAGCAATAATAAGCTTTGCCTAGGTAGAAAAAGAATCAAAAAATTCTTCCAGACTGATCTCCTCCAATTAACAGTACTATGGTTGAGTTTCATGGAACATTTGTTTTGTCTCTTTGCTCGTCCTTTCTGCTCACAATTGAATGTGCTTTGACACAGCACCTATATCCAACAGGGCACTGCCTTCTCCAAAGCACGTCTTTTGCACTACAGCCAAGCTACAAAGACCCCACAGTAGAATTTGACTTTTTCCTTTCTTTTTTTTTTTTTTTGATGTCATCTCCACATTTTGTTCTCCTGAAAGTTTTCATTCAGCTTTGGCTTCATTCTTGGATTTACAGGCAGGGATGGTGTACCTTGGGAAGAACCTAGAGTATCCCTTTTCCAGCTGTTCACCACATTTCCCCTCCATCTCAAGATGCCTGCATAGCAGGCACCAAATTACAACTTCCACAAAATAAATAAGCAACTGCTATGTCTTTTTAATATAATATTCCATTCTGAAAACAACGGTAATTCAGAACTGCTGATTCAGGAGCTGTCTTTTTGGTATGCGAGCATAGACCTCCAAGAGAGGTATAAGGCAGACAGCTGAAGACAGGATTAACTTCAGCTAACTCCAAGAAAGTTTTGACCCCTCATGAATCAGAGCTCTTTGAAAATCAAAATAAGATATCAGAGCATGTAAAATTTGGTCCTTGCATTTTTAAGGAAAATGCTTTTAAGGAACTTGTTCCTAGAATAGTCTGAAACACTGAAGATAAATAGGCTTGTGTTTTAGCAATATGCAATTTTGCCTGTTTGTTTACTCATTGGTTTCATAAGATGAGTCCAGTGGTTAAATGTCAGAGAAAATTAATAAGGTCCTTGACTATGCGATTGATTTCCTCGTGAGAGGATGTGACTGGAACAATCTATCTGCTGGGGCATCATAACTCTTTTTCATATTGAATTGGAGTACTGCTATAATTCTGAAATAAGAGTAATTTAAACTTAATCTATCTGTCATCTACTCTTTTCTATATGTTTTTTCCTCTCTGAAAGCAACTTTACTACAAGAACTACCTGGAAAGGAAATAGGCTAGGGGAAAAAAACAAATATCTGAATATCATCTTCCAAATTTCTTCTCATGGACTATCTAGTAATCAGGTTGTCCACCTGCCCAGTTGCTAGTCCAAGGTACAAATTACTGAAATGTGTCCAGCTAGATTTCATGCCAGTGATCACAGTCTTCTGTGCTTGACTGGTCAGTCAGAGTTCAATCCACCTCACTGTTCACCCACCTAAACCACACTTTGTCAGCTTTACTATGAAGACAGTATCAGAAGTCTTGCTAAAGTGAAGTAAATAGCACTGACTGCTCTTCCATTGTCCACCAAGCTACCCATCACTTCGTTGCACAAGGTTATCAGGTTCACTCAGCATGATCTGCCCTTTGTAAAGCAGTCCAGTGTGAGAGAATGCTTCAGATTTCATATGAGTAATAGTAAGAGAATATACTAACAGAGTGAACAGCAAGCACTGGCACACAAATACCTACAAACAGCTTATATGTGCATATATGCTTAATACGCACTTTTGCTGCAGTTAAATGCAGTTATATTCATTTCACTCTGGGAGTCACAGTCTAGTATGTTAGTGAGTGATCCAAGACTAATGCTTGTTTTCTGTGAGGAAGTTTATGATTTACGGGACTCCTCATTGACAGGTGATGGGCTTAGGTTCTTAATATGATACACAGGGGAAAAGAAACACTTAGAGAATAAGAAAAAAAAAAAAAGAAATAAGTAAATAAGAATTGAATAAATATGCTATTGGGTAACACCAGTGTCTCATCTTTTATACTATTCATTTGGCAGCAGTAAGACATGATATTTAAAGACAGCACATGGGCCTGGCTGTATGCTGTACTTTGTTCCTCTCATATTGCCCCAGCAGCTCAAAGTGCTGTATTAGGGAAATTAAACTATACAACCCGTAGTTCTTCTAGCACCCATGTCTGAACATGGTGTCCATAAACCTCTCTAAACCATTCTTGGCCCTGCCATTGCTATTTGCCTTACAACCTCTTGAAGCAACAAATTCCAAAACCTTTCTAACTACTGTGTAAAGATGCCCTCTTGTTTATCTGTTTAAAATGACCTCTTTTTAGTTTTATTGAGTGTTTCCTAACTCACACAGTGAGAACTGAAGTAACAATTAATTCAGACTGTCTACTGCCCTTGTGATTCTGTTGACTTCTCTCATATTCCCCTGCAGCCTTCTTTCTTGGTTTCTTCTCACAAGGCAGCAACTTCATCTTCTTGACAATTTTACCTGTCTCTTCTTGTGCCTATTTTTGAACTCCACCGTATTCCTTTTGAGGTGCAGTGGCCAGAGCAGCAAAACAGGTTTTTTTATAGTGTCAAAATGGTGTCTGCTGTTTAGTTTGCAATATTTGATCTGATGATGCCCAGCATTGTGATGACTTTTTTTGACTGCAGCTGCACATGGAGCTGCTGATTTCAGAGTAATATCAAACTGACCCTAAGACCTCTTTGCAGAGTTGAAATTACTAGATCTGAGTTCTGAGCAGAAAGACAGGCTGATGAGGCAGGTATGATTTAGAGGAAAGCTATTCATTAGATAGAAAACAGAACAAATCAAGACAAGTTAGTTTGTAGTGTCCTGACACTCAGGACCCCACTTCATTCCTGCAACCCTGTAACTCCCCCACCTTCTCTTGCTCATTCTGCTTAGTCAGAATGGAGGCCTAAGGTGTGCACCAGTCCTCCTTCAGGCATCCCATTTCCCTGTTTCCTTACTCCTCTTACTCATTGGCCATACATTCCACTTGCCACAAACAAGTCCTGACACCAGGAAACATAACCAATGAATCCCCTGTACCAATCTCTGACTCCCACACAGTGCCTCCTCACTACTCCTTCCTCTTGCCGAGACTTCAACCATTTACTTTATCTTTTGTTCCAGTCTTGGGCTGTACATTTCTTCCTTCATTTTTATCTGTTCCTTGGGCCTTCCCAATCATACATCTCAGTGCATGATGAAACACTACAGTGGATGTTAAGGAGCATGAAGCAAAACATCATAGGAGCTATTTGTTCCTGCTGATCAGGAAGTCAGTACAAACCAGCTACTCCATGACAATTCTCTATGTTATCTCAGACCTTGCCTTACCTGCAAGGTCATTGAGGACTGCTTTCACTTTTTCCATGAGAAAGGTGAGTTGCCTCCTATATGTTCCAGAAATGCAAGCCAGTGATTCCTGTCTCTGCTCGTGCTTGCTTCTGCAAATAGAGATAATACTAAAAAATGGGTCAAAACCACATTCACACCCCGGGTGGCTGATCAGAACATGGCCAGTGAAGTGGCTATGAGCCTGTTTGTGTGGCAGAGTCTTTTGGGTCTATTTACTATCTTTTTGGTTCCTACAAAGGCTTTAGCTGGGCCACAGACATAAAACTGTTTTTACCTTGTCCTTATAACACAACCTGGGATGAGGTAAGCCATCCTGTAAATGGGGAGATTGTGCCTTCTCTGGGGACCAACTAACATGAACATCAGGGAGCATTTTCCAGGTTGAAATGAATTTGAAAGGGAGCTGGTGACAATCAAGAAGCCAACATTATGGCTAGGGATGGGAACATGATGTGCGGCAACACATCTTCCAGACAGTCTCATCAGGTAGTGAGAGACATTTGTTGAATCAAACAGGGAGTGTTATAGTTTTATAGTGTTATAGCTAACAGAATTTTGCAGGTTTGGACTTGAAACCACATGTCTGAGACTTCATGATGATTCTTCAGAAGTTGAATGATTTTTGTAATACATTTTCCATTATTTTAGTAAAATAAAGAAATAGAAGCGGTGAATTAGATTCAGATCTTTATTTCTCAAAGCTGTCAAGTATATCTGCCTATTTACAAAGACATTCTGTTGGATTCTCTTCTTAAGCAGCAAGCCCCTGTTTTGGGGTTGGCTGACTTGCCCCTGCTTTCTCACAAGCTCTTGTGAGAAGAAAGATAGCCTTGATCTCCTAGCCATAACTATAATTGCTTCTGAAGCATGGCCCCAAAGGCTTTGACTTGTGTATGATTCCTGCATGTAGTCACAGCTGCTCAGATGGCCACTTGCTTTCTCCATGAACACATTATCTGCAAGGTGTAATACCTAATACTGTTGTGGACTTACTTAAATATAAGAGGATTCATCATTACTTAATACTGACATCTACTTCCTTTATTGTGAGATAATAAATGCAACGGATCATGCCTGATCTATAATTCTCTCTTTGAGAAAATCAGAACAGCTTTGGATATTTCTGTCAGTTCCATTTGTGTGTGTTTTCTAACTCTTTTCCATGCATTCATCTCTCAGTAATAATTGGTGATTATCACCAGGTAATTAAGCAATAAAATTCACAAAACATTATTGAAATTAAGTTTATAGAAGAACCGAGAAATTAAAGTTTTAATATATAAGCTAAGTGAGAAAGATTATTCCACACTTCATATCTTCAGGACTCATCTGCTATTTATCACTGACTGCTTCAAAGGACCATGGTTCTGACTCAGAATATAATACCTGTGCACGCAGCAACAGAAAGTTAAAAACCAAATCTCAACATGCAGTCAACTCCTACACTTACAGCAGCAATGTTTACTTTAATACTGATAAATGTAGGATATTCTAAGTGCAGATTATTGATCTATCTCATATCACCATAGGAAAAGTTCACATCTGAAGAGCAGAAGGACAGAAACTTAGGTTTCAACTATGCCAAAATGTCTAAAATTAAATTTGTAGAAAGTTTTCCTCATCTTTCTCTCTTTCCATTGACACATTCAGAGTTTGTAAATAATCATTTTGTTGATTCCTCACTCAGATATGCAAAGAACAGCTCTTTGTACTTTTCCCTACAAAATGAATAAATTCCCTCACACAGTCTCAGTTTATACACCCCTAAGACTGCACCTGTTTGTTGCTACACAGGAAGTGATATTGTGTGGAAAACCAGCCCCTGACAGCTAAAAAACCTGTGGTCTTTAGAACAACTGAAATAGAAAATCTTGCAGAAGTGAATTTTCATTCAAGTATAAGAAATTAATTTTGTTTCACAGTAATAACGCATTCAGTAGTTGCAAGGAGATCTATGTATGGGCAAGTTTAAACTGGTCCCTACCAGTGGAAGTGGAAGAAGACCAGTTGCATGAAACAACACAACAATCATTTTTACAAAAAAAAAAAAAAAAAATCTTGTATTTAAAAAGTAAGCCAAACTCTGACTGCTCAGGGAACTTTTCATGCTGTGTCTTTTTCTACAGATATGAAGTTTTCTGGGTTTGGATTTGCTTTTTAAGATTCTTCCATGCAAATAATGAGGACGATTTTTTTTAACGTTTTATGCTTTATGCTGCAGCAAAGGTAAGGAAGGGGATCTGGAACAAAGTTGGTCCTTCCTAGTGATTTATATCAGACAACAGTTTGCCTTTTTGTGAGTGTGTGTCTCAGCTAAGAGCAGCTTTGGAAAGAAGGACAGATGGAGCTAGGACAGAGGAGTTAGCTTTTCCTGCTGCTACTGGAGATCCAGGCAAGGAATTACTGGTTTAGGAAGGTTCATTTCCTCCTCCCCTTTTCAGCCTGCCCCAAAACCTCATATATCCCATCTCAGACCACAGCTACAATAACTGGATGATTTTTAGGCATTCACTAGAAGAAAATAGTACTGTAGACTCTTCTGCTTTAGAATGGAGAATACAGCAAAGTTGTTCTCTCCTGGAGTGAAGATTGAGTTATAATACCTAGTTTAACATCCAGGAGGACTTTTCTGTTGATGATAACCATATCTTCAAGAGACAACAAATTTATGTTCATACCTAGGAACCTTAAGATTTAATTTCTATGCTTTTATTTTTATATACTTTACATGTACTTAATTATTATGCCAACTTTGTGTTCATGAAAGTAAGAATTGTGCATACAGTTACTAGTATTCATTAAGGGAACAGATGGCTTAGAGTATATATTAGCACTGCTGGTGTAAATCCAGCCAAGTGAATATAGATTGAAAGCTATTTACATCCAATACATTTTTAATGATTCCTGTATCAGTTTGATAATGATATCAGTTAATGAGCTGACTGAATACAGATCTAGTTCCTACCTCATAAATTTTTTACCCTCCTATGCACTAACTGGCAAAGCTAAGAGGTTGTCCTAAGAACCCTAACTGAATCTTGATTTTGTTGAGGTTAAAATGCTAGAAAAAATCATGATCAATCAGAATAAAATACAAGGCAGAAGGTGTGAGAAGTTGTTTTTTTTTGTTTTTTGTTTTGTTTTGTTTTTTTTTTTAATTTTAGCAAAGCTTTTGATACTGTCTCTCACAGTACCCCTCTGGACAAAATCCAGTTAG
Source organism: Formicarius rufipectus (assembly GCA_013399695.1). Taxonomy (NCBI): domain Eukaryota; kingdom Metazoa; phylum Chordata; class Aves; order Passeriformes; family Formicariidae; genus Formicarius; species Formicarius rufipectus. The sequence continues at coordinate 325,506 of VXAU01000818.1, read as the reverse complement.
ACATATGCAGAATATGGTGGGTGGCCAACTTGCTGAAAGGACAGACTAAAAGCGTTGTTGTAATGGGATGACATCAGTCTGATAGTCAGTCACTGGTGGTGTTCTGCAGGGCTCAATTTTAGGGTCAGCTCTTTACAATGTTCTAACAATGACAAAGGAGTTGTGTGTACACTGTGTAAATTTGCTAAGGGCACTAAACTAGGAGAAACTGTTGATTCCCTCAAGGGTAGAGAGGCCTTACAGAGAAGTCTTGGTAGAACACATAGGACAATCACTGATCATGTGAAATTTAACAAGAATTAAAAATTTAGTTGTGAATTGAACATCTAGATTCTTCACTGACAGTGTAATCCTGGATCTTACACAGACAAAAACACAGAAGAAATTTGAAACCTCATCCTCTTAAAGAAAAAGAAAAGTAAAAAAGTTAAAAAAACCCCAAAACACAGAGGGAAGAAAAGAAGCAGTTTTAACCCTTCCTACTTCATTTATGTCAAAGTATAATTTTAATTCCCTGAAAATAGGAGCGAAAATGTGATGATGTAAGGAAGCACTGGATGAACAAAACCTGGCCTAGGCATGTGGAAACTTCTTTGCCAAGACTCTGAACTGAAAATAGAAGGCCACAAAAACAACCATAACCATGTCCCTGCTTCTGGATCCTTAAACGATTGGTATTACAGGAATACTTGCCTCAGTTTACCTTTGAATATATTGCATATCTTAATACTTCCATTAATGCCCAAGTTTTTCCTCACTGACCCTTCTACCATGCTACTCAGAAGGCTTATTGCCAGTGAATAGCTACAAAGAAAAACTGTATTTTTACTTCTCAATGCAGCTATGTGGAAGAAAATTTAAAAAAAAATATTCTAAATGCTTCTATTAATTCACAGAAAAGGTATAGGAATGAGCTTAGCTTTCAGGTGCACTCATCTTTACAACAGAATATTGTTACTTCATGACTAACATAAGATCTTGCCACTCTTGCTAATATCACATTACATGATGTGATATATAATATCATATAAAATATGTGATATTTCTAATATCACGTATTATATAATAACAAATTGAAACCTATACACTTCAACACTACCATGGTTTCTGAATTCTGGCATATTCATTCCCTCTCTAATAATTAATTATTTGACTCAGTCATAAATGTACATTTTTTTTCCCTTTGATTTTCATTATAATTAGGCATTTATCTTACTATTGTTACATTCATCTCTCAATATGCTCATGTACTGCACATTTTTCTTTCCCCTAGCCATTCAATTTCACAGGTCTTGTGTTTCTGTGCAAGTTAAAGATTTGCATATATATAAAATATGAAGTATTTGGAATAAAGAAACATCCACCTAACCTCCTAAAGTTTTAAACAAAATTTCTTCAGCTTTGCTATTTCTTTGGTTATTTTTTGTATCTCTACTAAAAATATATTTTCTTGGCTTTTATGTAACTTTGAGTTCTGATCAAAGATTTTGAGAAATATAAAATAACAGTCACTTTGCCATAATTTCAGGTCAATGCTCTGAAAAATAAAAGAATGACAATATTTTTAGTCAATTTACATCAGCATAATATAAAATATTGAATTAAATATGGATCTTTCCCAATTGCAATATGTATTTTTAACCACATCAGCAACACCTTTTACAATCATTTACTGTTTTCTTTTCATGTTCACCAGGCAGCATGATTACTTACTGGCAAAGCTGATCAGTACCAATACCAATTGGTACTGATACTTCATTAAAATAAAAAGTTGTAAACTAAGATGACATTGAGCAATGAATAAGCAAAATGCCTTGTTTTTATAGAACTGCCCTTTGCAAACTTTAATTTTCGAATGCAAACCATACCCCTTTAATTATATGTCTATTATCGGGGGATACCAAAGTGTTTATTAAATTAATGAAATGGATTACCTCAGTTACACAGTGGTTATTAACAGGAAGAGCTCCCAGTTTTCATATTATGTACATCAGTAACTTTAATTGCATTAGGCTGAGCTAGGAGAGCTATTTTAGGGGATACTTCAACAGCACAACAATTTCTGCTGGCTTTTTGCCTGCTGTAGCTCAATGTCTGAGGGTTCCCTCACAAACACTAACTTATTATTTCTGTCCATCATGCTTTAGCAAACACAGCCTCATTAAAACTACCCTAAAGTGGCTTCAGTTCTGAAAACTCTCCCTTGATGGCTCCACGAGACAACTGGTGCTGGAGGGCTATTTCTCACATTTGAGTTAAGAGATAAGTGTTACAGAGTATGAATATACAAAAGATCACTTTTGGGGCCGATAGCAGTAAAAATGATGGACTGTGATTAGTTCATGCTTAGTAGGACAGGATACAAAACTGCCTATGATATTAAAAGTACGAGACAAATTAGCTTTTAAATTATGGTTTGCAAGCACTGATACACAAATGTAAAATCAATTAGCTGTCAGCTGTTGGTTAATAGTGATGCAGTGACCTGCCTTGCTCCTGCTGGGAGTTGGGAGCTGAGATTTCTAATGGGGAAGGCACAGTGTTTCTTCTCTGCTAATAATGTATTACATGCCGAAGTCACTTTATCAGAAGCTCCTGGAAAGAGAAGGTAACCTCCCTGAAATAAGTGAGTATCAGCGAAATTCCACACTTATGTACAAGCTTCTGATCTTGTGTTGTGGTGAGGAGGTCCAGGGCTTGTTCTGAAGGACATGGCAGATTCACTCCTCATGTAACTTCGGGGAAGATACTTGTCTCCAGGATGTCTGCTTGCATGCACAGCAGTACCAGTCAGTCTAATGACCCCACTGATCTGCTGCATAACAAAAGCAGATGCCTATAAATTTAAGACCATTTCCTGCAGAAGTGAGATTGGTAAAGCTCTCTATAGGTCAATGTGTGAAGGAAGAACATGAACTGCATAATGTAGGAGATCTATGAAGACTGAACATGACGTTACACTTTCTTATCCCAAAGGACCTGCAAGGATTCTAAGAAACATGCAAGGATTTGAAATACATGGAGAGAAAGCAGTCTCAGCCCAAATCCTGTAGCAGACCAGAGGTGCATATAATTCTTGGTAAGTGGTGATCCCTCTAGGTGGTAAGATTAGTCTATTGCCTCTATATGATTTACATTTGTGCCCAGTGAAATTGTGTGAACTTCAGCCCCAGGCACTGATTATAGATTTTGCCACCTGACCTAAACACAGCAGAAAAAAAAATTAAAAAAAAGTGAAATGGGACATAGTTTTCTGGATAAACTACTGAAATTGCACTCCAAATCATAGAGGCTGTAAGAACTGAATTGTTTATCTACAGTTTTTGTCTGGGTGGTTATACAGGCCTTATGTTCATAGTATCTCAGTAAGTCAGAAAAGTTAGTTTAACCTCACAACCTTGTTATTTAAATCATGTACAAATGGGAAACTTGAACTTGAAAGTCAGTTCCACAAAACACCAAAGAAGTCTACTTTGAGATGTGGGAAGAATTTAAGTGCTGAACTTGGAAACTGCAGAAACATTAACTCATCAGTAACTTTAAGTCTCAATAACTTTTTAATTTCTTTTATATTTGTTAGCTAAAAGACAGAGTCTTGTTACAGACTACATAAATGTCTTTCTGGTAGTACTGAAAATATAAAATAGATATATAGATACCTATAGAGAGAGATAGATGTTATCTGTATATATGTACAGATAGTTATGTTTAACATAGAATACACTTTGTACTTTCTTCAATGATACAGAATAAAAAAAAACAAAAAACAAAGAAACAAAAAAAAACTAAACAAAAAAACCCCAACAACAACAAAAAAAACCAAAACCCAAAACAAAACAAATTAAACAAACAAAAAAATAAAATAAAATTAAAAAAAAACCAAAACCAAAACCAAACCAAACCAAACCAAAAAAAAAAAAAAAAACCACAAAAGAAAATATAGCAATACTTGCCACTGCAACTGTCCCTTTCTTCATATCTATCTATACAGCCTTTGTTACAGATGTAGCTCAGTGAGATCTGTATGCAGGGGACAAGTTCTGATCCATTTATGAGGACGTCAGGATGGTGTAATTTAAACAATGATATCAAAGAAGGCAGGTCTGGCATTGCTGAGTGTGCATGGATGATGGATGATGCTCATGCATGGCTGGTCTGCAAAAGAGGAAGGACTGAACCAGGGAGGAGGATGAGAGAACAAAGAGATTGTGCTAAGGCACTGCCCCGAGGGGAAGGAATGGCGGGAGAGCTCTGCCTTGGGATGGGTGAAAGAAAATAAATGATCACAAGCACACAGACAAAAAGAAGATGTGAACAGGCTAAGTGGTGGGAATGGGAGAAAGATTAGTGGGTTGAGTGGTATTGAATGCTGTGGGGTGGAAAACTTAGTGGAATCTGTCTAGAATATCAGAATCTCAGGAAGTACCAGAGTGATGGGTTGACCCTGGCTGGACTCTGGGTGCCTATCAAAGGTGCTCTGTCACTCCCCTCTCCAGCTGGACAGCTGGCATTGGCTCTGTTGTGACGGAAGTTTCTGGATGCTTCTTACAGAAACCACTCCTTTAGTTCCCCCCACAACTAAAACCTTGTCACACAAATCCAATGCATTCCACTCCTCACCTCTGTGTATCACATCCTAGAGAATTATCAATAAAATCCACATTCATCACACAATATTCATTCACATAAAAAAAAATAAAATTCCCCACACCAACCTCAAAATAACAGCATCATAATGATAAGTGAACAACTTACCTCACACAATTACAACAGAAATATCCTGTGATTATTCCACTTTTCACTCTCTGGTTGTGCTGAGTCCATGTTTTGCCTATTGCTTCTTCCAACTGCTATCCTTATTTCTCAGTTCCTCATGCCCCACATTGGGCAACAAAAAAGACTGTGGTGGGTTGACCTCAGCTAGATGCCAGATGCCCACAAAGCTGGACTGTCACTCCCTTTTTCAGCAGGACAGGGGGCAAAAAATAAGATGGAAAACTCATGGATCAAGATAAAAGCAGTTTAATAAAACAAAGCAAATTATGTGTGAAAGCAAAGTAAAATAAATTATTTATTTTCTTCTTCCCATCAGCAGGAGATGTCCAGCAACTTCCCAGGAAGCAGATCTTCAGTACTTGTAGTGACTATTCTCAAAGATAGAAACACAGCAAAAGCGAACACCCCTTGTCCCTCTCCTCTTTTGTCTTACATTTTATTACTGAGCAAACATCATGTGGTATGGAATATCCCTTTGGTCAGTTTGAGTCAGCTGTCCTAGCTATGCCCCCTCTCAAGGTCTTAACCATCCACAGCCTGCCAGTGAGGGTGGAATGCTGGACAGACAGTGCCAGCACTGCTTAGCAGAAGCCAAAACACTGATGTGTTATCAAGACCTTTCTAGCTACCAATGCAAAGCATAACACTGTATAAGCTGCTTTGGGAAAAACAAAATCCATCTCAGTAGACTGGATACAACAGCCAGGTTACTGAGATTCAAGAAAATTGTGGATAAAATATTGTTATCCAATATAATCTTGCATTGAGAACCTTTGTTAACAATGTTTGCTTTCCAGTCCTCCTTCTTTTCTTTTTTTTTTTTTTTTTAATTCCCTGAAGGAACTTAGGGATCATCTTTTTAAATGAGAAGAATCGTTCTATGATTGCATTTTGGGATCCTCAAACTTCAGTATTTCCTTCTTATTTTCCTGTCCCTCTTACCAATAATTTCCAGTGACATTTAAAATAAATTAGAAGATGACTGCTGAACAATACTTATAGGGATTTGAGGTGTTGCCATTGTCAGAAGTGACAGCATGCAGACACATGAAGTTTACTCCGAAAGGGAATTCTCCAATGTTAAAAATTATGTGTGTTTTCAAGGTGCCAATTTTGGCAGCACTAAAACAACACTAACACTTTTTCTTCAGGCTTACAACCTCTGGCAGTGGTCACATGAGGTCTCTGAGCTTTATCACAACTTTTTATAGTTTGTATATGAATTTTTAAAGTAAAGACAATATACATGCCATCATTCCTGTTCAAAGGTAGAACTTACTGGTATACACTCATACTTGAGCTGGAGTCAGTGACTGAGCTGTCACTGACTTCAGGAGGACCAGAACTGCTTCCAAGTCTGGCCCATCACACGGCCTTGAAGCCAAGTACCACAAAGACAGACAGCTTTCTTCCAAAACCTGGGCAAACTCATGAATGCTACCTGTTATAAAAAGTCCTTCACTCAGGGTGATACTTGAACTGAAAGAACACTATCTAGTGGGGCCAAAGGTGTGTCAAAGTTAACAGTTAAATGGCTTGGAGGATCACAAGCCACAGCCTGGACCTTCAACCAGAACCTTGCTTCTTGCTGGAGAAATATCCCAAATGTTGCTATCACTTGTTTTACAATATCCTTCTTATCAGATCAGCCTATAGTTCGAATTTCTGTGGCAAGAGCACAAACTAAAACCCAGAGCTTACACTGCAACCAGAACATGGGAAAAATGACACGATAGAAACAAACATTTTTCTTCATTTGAGCCAAAGTCCTGTCATGTCTGTCAGTAGTACCCTCCCAGGTGGTAGGTAGGAGGCCTGTAACTTTTATCTTAAAGGATAAGACATTTTCCTACTACCTTTTACTTTGCACACGTTACAATGTCCAAGGTTATTTGTGAATTACAGCTAAGTACATAATTGCTTCTGCACTTGATTGCGATCTCAACTCTACTATACTTTGTATAGTATTTTGCAAACCTTGGAAGATGAAAAGTTCTATATAAAATTTCTATATAAAACTCAATTCATTTTAATAATATAGACAAAGCCGTGGAAATATTCACAGATAAAGATCTACATCTAATGCTTTCGTAGACTTATTTTTTCCCTCTCTGCTCAGTTGAGTAGATAGATGCTTACACAGCTTTTCATTACTTAAAGGAAAGAATAAAATATGTGTTGAGATCTATACTCATCCTGAAGAATTTGTGGTGTGATTTGATCCTTTGAAGGTACAAAATATGTCCTCTGGGTTGTAGCAGTCTATTTTCCTGCAGTAATTTCAACAGTGTTTGCCTACACCAAGGTATTTGACACATTTACCAAGCTTTTCTTTTTGTGTTTCATTTACTCATGCTGCAGGCAAAAATGTTTTGGCAAATCAGAGTTACATGCAGAAAACTACTTATCGCAAATGAGTCTGAGCTGATGCTTCTATTTGTACATTTAAAATCCATGATCTACTGGAGACTACATACCATAAAGGGGCACATGGCAAGACCCTTGCCTTCCAGAAATGTTATTTATTTGGCAGCATGAGCCCATGACCTTGCTCATTTATCATAAGATCAGATACTGGACTGTAACTGTCAACAATATTCATAGTTTCTGTAAACTTGGCCTTCTCTTTACCTTTGTTACCTATAAAATGGGACAAGTTGATTATTGCAACCACGTGCCTGCACTCTTTTCTCACTCTTATGCACACAAACACACTTGAATGTGGACGTTGCTTTGGCTGATGATTGCTCTGAGCGTGAGTGTGCAGTCAAAGAGGTTTTGCAAATCCATTCCCCTAAAACAATAAATGTTTGGCTTCTTAGCTTGACACAGTCACAGCATTGAGAAGAGATTATTACTGGGGCCCAAACAGGCTAAACTGGGCAATGTCCTTTGGTAAAGAAAAACATGCTCAGTGATAATCATATTCTTATGTGATCAGGAAGGAGCTATCACAATTGTGTGGCCCAAGAGTTAAAGAGCTTATTTTCTAAATCCCTTCATCCTTTCCAGAACTGTGAGACATTGACAGCAAGTCACTTAACTCTGTCCAGCCACAGCTGTGTGGGTTTTGCATAATTAATTATTTATACCATGGCAGACACAGTAATTAACTTCCAGATGAATATGATATTCTGATCAGAAATGCTTTGCATTTTAGCTGTCCCTCAAGCAAGTAACTGTCAAAGCTGGACTGTTTGACAGAGTGGGTTCCTGCCAAAATCCCTCCCAGACATCTGTTCTCAGACAAAAAGAACAGATTCTCAAAGCAGCGCTTGCAGACGTCGCCTCATTTCAGCAGGCAAAGAATAACCAATTCACAAATTCTGGCTAATTTTGACTGATTTCAAGACAGTATGCCAAAATCTCACAAAAAGCCAGGACCTGTTTTTTCAGCCATGGGCACTGATGTAAATTGAGTGTTTCCTCATGGAAATCAATGTCCCACACTGATGTCAGGCAGGTGCAGGTTGGGAATGAAGCCCAGGGGATTTGATATGAGGTGGGTTTGAAGACAGCAGACAATTTTTTGATTTTCTTTGTTTTGGTGAACAGAAATGAACAATAATCATCAACATTACAATAATACTGAATCATTTACTTGCTGTTACTGCTGTCTACAGCGTAATAATAATTCACTGGAGTATGAATTTTACACTGATTTATGTTGATTTTTTTTACTCTTTCTCCTTCCTAGCAGAAATTTACATTAATCACTAAGGATTGTGGCTAAACATTCAAAAACAAATATAAGAAAGTACTGACATGCTGAATGCATGCGTCATAGTTAGATCTGACCACAAATTGCATTTTGCTGTTGTGATTTCTGTTGTAGCACCCATATAATCACAGGGCTTCAATGTTGCTTGCTGGCTGTAATGGAAGTCAAGATGATGCAAGGAAAAGGTTACAGATTAACAGAGACAAGCCTATCTAAATGGATGCAAACCTGTTTTATTTATGCACAGTTCACTAGTCATACAGGAACCAGGATGATGGCTGCTGTTTTTGGATGTCATGGGTACTCTGTTCAGGGATGGCTGAGCACTCCAGGGTCCTGGGAGGCTATGCCCTTCTTCAAAGGTAGCTCAACCTCTGGGATAGGAGGAAGGCTATGACAAATGGGGAGGGACAGACAGCTGTGAGCCAACCTCCAACTACACCTGGAAGCAGCAGTTTTGTAATAGGAATGAGATGAACCAAGATCAGGCATCCCTACTCCACCACCACTCCAGATATTCCTTGAGATGATATTGTCGTCTCTCTGACCTTTAGAGGGTTGGTTCAACTAGCTATACTTGTTGAAAAAAAAGCCAACTTTATATGGTTGTTGGGTCAGTGTTTTTGCTGTTTTGTCTCACTGAAACAATACCATGGGATTGTGGCAAGTACCAAAACAAGGAAACAGAGGGGACAACGAGAAGCATTTGTCAGATAGGTTCAGCTGTTTTACCCAGTCGTGTACCCCAGAAAAAAACATGAAGAGCAGACACACACAGCCAGACCTCAGCAGCAATGGACAGAGAGAACCTACTAGAGTGCAGAGGAGGCTGTGTGGAGATTGTTTCAACCCAAAAAGTCCTTGAGATCTGTTTAGTCAAGGAAGACTGGATTAAAGGAGCCATTCTACAGTCTCCAGAGAGCACAAGCAAGTTTGTTTACAAGCCATTATTTAATCTCTTTCAACTGTGAGTTTAAATTTTTAGCTATTCCTTAATTGTTTCAGTTGTGTCAATCTTCTCCACAGACACCCCCTTGTCGTGGGGGAGAATCTTGTGTGCCCTTATGAGGTTGTGAGCTGGGCTGGCGGTGGTTTATGCCTCTGGTAGGGTCTCCCATGCTGGTCAGGTCTCAATTGAAGGGTCAGACAAAGTGTGTCCTCGGGCAGGATGGGCTCATCAGCTGCCGGACAACCATCCTAGGAGAAGGACAACTCTAACTCCAAACCCGGGCAGATGGAACTCGCTTAGCCCTGTAAGGCCATCCATCTAAGAGAAGGATACTCTAACCAAACCTACATCCTGAGGACCTCACTGTCACCGTTCAAGCTTGCTAGGCCCTGGCAGATGAACCTCAGGAGTAAAGCCAGTTCTGCGCACACTGTGCCTCACCTAAAATATCCACTGCGCAGGATTGAGGGATCACCCACTTTTCCAAAGCCCTACAGTGACAGCCATCATACTGTCTACTCTTCTCTATGGGTCTGAATCTTGGGTCATCTACCGCCACCACCTGCAACTCCTCAAACGCTTCCACCACTGCTGCCTCCGTACAATCCTCAATATCCGTTGGTCTGATTATGTGACCAATGTGTCTGTTCTGGAACAGGCAGAGGTCACCAGTATCGAGGCCATGCTGCTGAGAACGCAGCTGTGCTGGGCAGGGCACGTCTCCAGGATGGAGGATCACCGCCTCCCTAAGATTGTGCTCTATGGTGAACTCACCACCAGCTGCCCCAAGAGAGGAGCCCCGAAGAGGAGATACACGGACTCTCCAAAACAACACCTCAGCCTTGGCCATATTGACCACCATCAATGGTCCACTCTGGCCTCCAATCAGTAGTTGTGGAGACACACAATCTATAACGCTGCTGTCTCCTTTGAAATAGCATGTAGAATCAGCCTGGAGGAGAAAAGACAATGCAGAAAGAACCATGCCTTAACAGTGCCACCTACGGAGACTTTCTGCTGTGCCTTTTGTAACCAGACTTGCCTATCTCGCATTGACCTTATCCACCATCAGCGCACTTGCAGCAAGCGTGGGTAAAACCCTCCCAAATCTTCGTTCACAAAATCTAGCCATGATGATGATGATTATGATGATGATGATGTGCCAATAAAAGTCATGATGTTTGGGAGTGTTCACCTTTAAGACCAAGATACAGGTATACTAAACATGCTGAAGATGTTCACACTGGCCTGAGACCATTACAGCCAGCAAACAATCATGCAACGCACTCAGCAGGTAAACCATGTATTTGTTAGAATACATCTTCCTTACTTTAATTCACCATGGGGTCCCAAAAGATCCTGGGACACAAAGTAAGTAGCTGGAATGAAATCTGTGTGCAGATTCTGTCACAGCTACCTAGTGACATATTATTTTCCCATCTTCTGGTAATCTGGACTAGATGGCACAGGGTTTTATTCAGGATGGCAATTCATATATTACTGTTCCCCAGTCCCCCTGTCTGTTACCGTACACAATCCTCCTCTGGTGACTGCTGCCTTTGACATGCCAAACATGGCAGGAATGAACCTTGTGGGAGCTCTGCACTCCTTACTGACCGTAGAACCCAATAATGCAGGCCCTATCCTGTGTGGCTGGGCTATCTAGGCAGTTAGGGCACTTGAGGTTCTCAAAAATATTTGGCAAGGTGACTAACTAAATTCTTTGATACCACTAGCCTCAATTTCTCATGACATAATTACCACAAAGGATCATCTAACTAAAACACACTTTTGAGTGTCCGGCTTAGAGGTTTGCAATGACAAAATCTAATACATTATTTTCTAGTATTGAACCTTATACAGTTGTGTGTCTAATATTTTTTAATTATCTGCAATAATTACTTTTTTAAAGGAGCTGATTCCCAAGTAATCACCTTTTTTCCATGTCCGTCTTATTCATTTAATTTTGTATCACAATGTGTTGGACATGGGGCGCATGGCCAAATGCCTTCTAAAGAGAACTACTGGAAAAGAAGACAATTTTTTTTTCAGCTTTCCTAATCCATATCTTATTTGGAAAGGAAAGACTTGGAAATGGAAATAATTTTTTCTACACTTCTCCCCACTCTTTATGAACTTAACAAATCTTACTCTAATGAAAATAGTAAAAGAAAAGACTTCCCTAGAATCAGATCTCTCTTCACAATAAATGCTTCAGGATTATCCCTCTTCCTACAGAGCATAACAGAAGGAAAAATCAGGCTGCTAGCTTGAAACTGGAGAGACTTTTGCACAGTCTGAATGTCGAGGCCTATGACTCTTGTATTTATTGAAAAAGTATTAGAAATCCCAGATTCCCAAAAGCGAGATCAATAGTTGTTTTAGTTGCTTCTATTTTCAGTATGAGAGAGATAAAGAAAGCACGTAATATTCTACAATAATACATTGTTCCAAATATTATGTTACTGTAAGAATAACATAACACAGTTAACATCTTATATGATGTTTCGAAATGTGATGGGTTTTTATGAACCTTTTTTCCAGAAAAGGAGCAAAGTCATGCAAAGTAAGAATGTAGGATGACTGATTTTTTTTAAAGATTCACACAATAGTGATTCAGTGAAAAGCTAGAAGTAAAGCTGAGCCAGCCCCAGAGAAGAGGCAGAATGGTGTCCCAGCACACTAGTTCCCCGCTTGTTTTGCCACCTTTTTNNNNTTTTTTTTTTTTTTTTTTTTTTTTTCCTGGTAATAGCATATAAGGTATCTCTATAACCATTCATCAGTCCAAACATCTTCTGTACTGGCTTTCTTTTTGAGGTTTAAGTGAACAATTTCAGAAGCAATATCTCCTGCAAATCACTCTGCAGCTAGCTGTGGTGTGTGCATCCAGAGCTGATGGGTCAGTGAAGTGTATGGGAGGGAAGCAGGCAAGAAGATCCTTTCACTTGCATTTACTTAACACCAGTGTAATGCCAGTGACCTGAAGTATGAGGGAATGCTCAGTCTCCAAGTGACACACATGAGGGGCAGAAGTAAATGACATTCCCTTTGCAGTGTAAACATCATGCTCACAACATGATTAACTGAAAAAGAAGTGGATGATGGTGGCAGATGAGTAATCAGCAAACACAGAAACTCATGGTACTTGTCAGGTAATTTAAACACATCAAATTCAGTGTTACTCTAATACTACTCTTTTCTGAAAGCACAGACCCTGAGGGAGCAAGTCTTTTTGAAGGAGAACATTACTGACTTCACTTTGTCCGAAGCATCTCTTTTCAGCAGAGAATTTTTTTTCCCTGTAGAATATGAAAACATGTGAGAGGACAATTAATAGTGAAAACTCAGCAGGGTTGTTGTATGCAAGTATGCACAGTGTGCTCCCCTGTTGCTTCTGGACTGGCACTAGACTGTCAAATGCCTGGAAATTAAGCTTTCTGGAGCTTTTATTAAGATTCATGGGAAAAGCAGGCTCCAAACCCAGAGACGCATCAGCATCAAGCATCTCGGCCTATTCTCTCCCCTAAGCACTGCCAGCACATCTGGCTTGGGCTCTAGAGGGGAATGAAGAAACTGGGAGGGTATATGAAGTGAATCTGTCAGCATTTACTTCCATGACAATCTGCATGATGCAGAGTACGTGCCATGCACAATACAGTGCTCTCCAGAGGCTGATTCCCCTACTACACCCTGGCTGTAGGCAAGTGCACTTGCATTCCTCCCATACATGCCAGTGAAAGACTGCAAACCTACATACAGGGCTATGGTGCTCACACAGGGAGGGGATGACTTTTTTTTTCCCCTTTATGTGCTCTTGTAGGTGCCATAGCAGCTTTCAATCCCATGTCTTCAGACACACTTCTGAAACCCCCGAAACTCTCTAGTCTGGATATTTTAAACTTTGCTCCCTCTCTTCAGTTTATAACAATTCAATTAATTATTAGACGTTTGATTAATTATGTGAGCTTCTGTTTGTTTGTGTCTGTATACATATGTAAGAATTATTTGTGTGCACCAACTCATTCCAGGTATACACACAGACACATATTGCTTTCTGATAAACAGAACTCCAAAATAATCTCTCTCTCTATTCCTGCAATTTTGCATGGGCTTTTACAGGAAACATTGTATAAAGCAGTGTATTTCTTTTCATTTACAGTAAAGATTCCTTTCACCACCTGAAAATGCAAACATGGAAGGTAAAAAATACATATGTTATTATCTTGAAGAGGCCAAAAAGATGCATAAGGTCTAGCAAGTACAAAAGAAGCCTCTTCCTGTGTTTTCTTTCTGAAGCACTTGCAGCAAGCCCAGCTCTCCATAGTCACCTCAACATGACACCCAGGGTTGAGTGCAAAAGGCAAGTGTGTGTTGCTTGCTGAGTGAGTGGGAGAACAAGCAGAGCTCCTGAATATAAATGGATCAGTTATTCTTCACATTTCAACATTTTTGCCTCTCAAATTTGGATTCCTAGTTTTAAAAAGTACTTTGCAACAGGCCTGGCAGATAATATGGGTATGTGGTAAAAATACCTTTTTCTCGGATGACAATGGACAGAACACACAATTCTGCCTAGAAAGATGAGAAACCAGTTATTTACAGAGCGCCTGAAGTTCCCAGAAGTGTCAGCTGCAAGTCTTAGCTGGCCTAGGTAGAGACACTAACTCCTAGGCAGTGCAAGTATCAATTTCAACTCAGCACCTGGAGGGCTGGGTGCTGTATCTGCATTAGGCTGTGGATGGAATGTTGCACCAGCCACAGCATCTGAGTTCAGCACTGCCACACCTGACCAGGTGCTCTCTGGTGTTCTCTGTGCTGCTGCTTGTCTGGGTGCTCTCAAGGGGTGCTGGAGAACAGCCCCAAGGCCCAATCTACAAACCACCATGACATGGCACCGTGGCCAAACCTCAGCATGTCCACCAACCAAGCAGAGGTGCCAAAGGAGGTCATGACCTGAGCAAGGGTGACTCTACAGTGTTACAGGCATCTGAAGAGTGTGGTGATGTTAAGCAGAGGGTTTCTTCTTCAGTATCTGAATCTTGGATTTGTGGTCCATTATATTATAACCCCATGAGTCCCCTCATCAGACTATAAATTACATTTAAACAGAGTTTTCACTATACTAGGAAACATAATGTTTCAAGAAAGATAAAGTATGTATTTTTTTCCTGAAGTTGAAAGAAGTATTCCACAATCCTTCATTTTTATGAAGCAAATATTTCATTTTCAACATGTTAAACCAGATAATTTCCAGTTGCTTTGACTAATAAAGCAAAAGTCTAAAAGGTAAAGTAAGATTTAAGTGTGCTACATTTAACATTATCAAGATGAACTAATTCAATAATTGCATAATAAATATGTTGTTGAATATGATGTGATATTCAAAAAACACACTTTTCTATTAATCAGCAGTGTCTCACAGAAAACACACCCTTCATAATTTGTTGACTAGGCCTGTTCTTAAACAGGAACAAAAACAAATCTAAATTGTTTCCTTTATCACCGATTTCTCCTATTTGCCTGTTCTTGATGAGATTTTTTTTACCTACTCAGCATTGATACTTATTCACTATTGCCCAGAAAGCACAAAGTGGAGCTTTCCAAAAAGAAATACTTAATTTTTCAATTTAATGTTCAATACTCAATATTTCATTGATGAAAAAATAATGGTAATGCATTCAGTAAAACTCTTGACTCAAAATGTATGCTTGCCATATTTGTCTTAGCTTAGAGAAGAAAAATAATTATTTAATTTTCATTTTCTTGGTGTATGAAAAGAAGTCTTTCAGCTGATTTTTTTGCAGCATGGTGAGAATGGCCCAGCTGTACCATAAATTGAACACTTAGCCTTGCATTCAGAAATCACCAGCTTGCATTCAAAAGTCAGTTAGTCTTGTATTCAGACAGCAAAGATTATATGAATGATAAATGATTTGTAATGCAAGATGCTTTTTTCCCAGATCTTTTCCAGAGGTCAAAGGGCTCACCATTTTATGCTTTTCCAAAATTACATTTTCCTTTAGAAAGCAGGAAATTATTAAAATTAAGTATAAAATATGTATTTTAATAAGCAGAATATAAAAGATATGACCTCTGCCACTTGTTAAGTATATCAACACCTTGCACTGTCCCAGTAGTATATTTTAAGGAGATTTTAATATAAATCAGGTATTGAATGTGAAGATCTTTCCATTCTCACATTTTAATGAACTTCTTTCAATGCTGTGATACACAGACTACATGTGACTTATTTCTGCACTACATTTTGCAAGGCATGGCATTTGGGCACTGCAGTGGGGTTTTCCTTTGTTAGAAAAAAACAACTTGCATATCTTTACTTGGATAGAGTAACTTTAATCAAACCATGTATACATATTTTAATTATAGATAAAACCTTCCAATGCCTAAAAGTAACCTAAAAAAAACACCCAAAAAAACTAATAATCCTGGAAAATGGACATATTGCACAATTAAAATTTAAAAAATAAAGACAGATGGTTTGAATAAGTGGCAAACTCATATTTTCATTGACTAGAAGCCTACACGTATTTGAGAAAATAGTTTGAAATTAATTATTTGCCAAGAAAAGATGTCAATGTTCTGGAGCTCTGCCACACTGTAGCATCTTGCTTGGTTGGATGAATGTGTGAGGAAGGCAGATATGGACTCCGTAATGATCTGTCATAATTCAGAGCAGTGGGGCAGATTCAAAATTAAAGTCAACTCCAAATACCCTGGAGGAGCCTGTTTCACACTGCAATATGTCAGTAGTTTGGGAGTATCACTTTCTTCATCTCCAGGCTCACATTCAGCCTCACTCCTCCTCAGTCTAGTGATTTTCTTTGGAAATGCTTATTTTTCATTAACCCTCAGTGGAAACCCATTTATTTACTAGATTTTCACCTGGTATAATGAAACTGAGTGTTTGTGGAGAGCCCACAGCACCTTGTGAGAGCTGAGATGAGAGAAGCTAAATCATAACCTTATTCTGCTCCCAATGAATCATGTAAGCTTGGGCAGTGCCTGTATTCTTACATTTTTCTCCAAAATTATGATAACAACATTTATCCATTTCCCAGCATTCTCAGGTAGGTTTCACTATATCTGGTGATATTTTCATGCCAATCATTAGATTTGGGCATTATTTGGTCTTACTCCTCTTCAACAAAGGAATGTAATCACCTGTCTTTGTACTAATGAGATTTAAGACCCATACTCTGCTGGACTGAAACATTTAAGAGGACTTCAGTATATTTTGTTCATATTGCAAAATAGAAGATATGCCATGGACGATGCATGGTTTCCTTGTAAAAAGAAAACTAGCTCTACAATTTAATTTGGTTCACTTTAATTGTCTCGGTACTGTAGAGAGCTATGAGTTACAGACTTTTTTGAGATATATTGACTACTGCACGTATATTCAGTAAAGTAAATCCCATTGCTATCAATGAACAAGTGTGCATAAATGCCTACAATACAAATGAAAACATGTGAAAGTAGCAAAGACTTTGCTTATGCTGCTTGCAAAGCAGTCAATACTGCATATCATGGTTTCCTGTAAATTGCTTTAAATTATAAATAAAAACATACACAAAAATAGATGAATAAATGGGAAAAAAAAGTGTTCTGTTAAAAAATGTTTGACATTTTGATGCTTTAGCTTTAGCAATACTGATTTTATATAAATAATCATTTTACAATAATGAAAACTGGAGACTACAGTGCTTTCAAATCCACATATGTCCTTCTGTTACTCACCCATCATTGAGAGCTAGATGTAGATTGGTAGTCAGGCATTCGCATATTCATACACAGAGAGCTAAAACTGGGAAGTTTGTGAAAGTAGAGTTAGTAGGTCTGGGGTATAATCCTGGCTAGAAAATAAAAAGTTGCAAAATACTGGTACTGTACAGTTACAATATATGCAGTCTGTTCCTAGAGCTACATTTTTTATACTCTTATGTACATAGAGGGTTAACTTATTACTCCAACACAAATGCAGTTTATATCTCAAAACAATAATCTTGTTGTAATGAGCAGCTGTTTCTGATGATAATAAAGATTCTGAAATTTCACATGCATAACTCATGAGATGAAAGAAAAAAATATATAGAAGAGAGCAGTCTATGTTAGTGGATGCTAAATATGGTACAAAGAAAGGTACCCCAGGATTTGTTTGTGAATGACCACCAACCTTTTCCAAAATGTCAAGCGTAGATTGGAAAAATGTCTCATTTAATGACATTTAATAACATACATGCAAATCATTGTCTTCTCTTGGTTTGTTTCATTTATTTATTTATTTATTATTTGTTTCAGTGTGACATTCCTCCTTGTAAGCACGGAAAGCCATGTGTTCTTGTTGACTTTTGGCTTTAAGAGAGTTTGAGATATTTCATTGACTCTCCCCCCTCGACTCTGGGGCTAATACATCTCATTATCTCAGTGCGTAGAACTGATTATTAAGTAGCCTTAGATGAAGCAAACAGGCTTCCACTTGTCCTTTTGAATTATCTCGATATCATTAATTGTTTAAAATTGACAATGAGGTCATTCAATTATTGTATTCTCTATACAGTCTGTGCTTAATGTCACATTGAGGTTGTTATCCAGAGCAGAGGGGGTTAAATTATCAGTATGCTGTTGCTGCTGTGATCCTAATGTAAATGAACATTTGGTGGTTTATTTTTTTTCCTTAGCTGCTGGTTACTACGTTATTAGCATATTTGATGTTATTCTCAGCTCAGTTAATAAGCGGTTCTGAAGGCAGAAGATTGATGTTTTAGAAGGCCGTTTATAGACCGTTCTGCCTTTTAACAATATCTGGAACATGTCTATGTGCTATTAGGACTAGCTGTCTTTGGGTTTAGGCCATATGCACCACTGACAAAACCTCATCTGTGTTCCTGTCTGATGCTTAGGTGTTTTACTACTAGATTATGATCATCCTATGAATTCCAAACATTTATTCTTTCCTCTCTAGGTCCTATTGAAAATAAATTCTGTCTTGATATTAAAGTCTATTAAAGCATTTTGCATGCTTCAGGTGTATTAAAATTATCTAAATACCATTCCTTGTATAAAATGTGGTCAAAACCATGAAGTACATATTAGTAAATCTTGTAAAAATAACTCTAATAAAGTATTAAGGAAAAATAATATGGAAATTAAGGGAATACAAACAGTTGCATTCTTATTAAACCCAGTGCACAGAATAACATGGAGAAGCATATCGATGTAAAATATCTAATAGAAGAGCAATTCAGCCAATCTTAATGTAAGTACAGGGAGTAGGTACTGCAACTGACTGCTCAGATGGAAAAACTGTGTTTTCATATGTGGGCAAAGGAAATCTCTGGAGGGATGTTTAGGGGTGGAGGCAACTGGTACATGAGGCGGTAGCAGCCATAGGAAGAGCTCTTCTTGTCCAAGGGCCAGTTTTGCCAGAAGACTATGGTATTTAGATGTTCTCCATCTTTCCAGTAACTCTACATTATGTTAGGTAGAAGCTAACCTGTGGAACTCAAACATTTAGTTCAGAAAAACAAAACAAATTAATTTTAGCTCATCAACTGCCACTATTCTGTCTATTATGCTATTGACTTTAGTGTTGTGATCCTGAATAGCTTTCAAATCTTTATTTGAAATCTGTCCCTTTGTTTGAGTAGTGTCCCAAGTAATGTGATCAATATAGTTGGCATTGAGGCTTGATAAATTATGGCAGTGCCTTTGGGTAATGATTTGTAAGGTTTCAAATTCTGTTCTGGGAAATAAGACTCTTTATCCAGTTTTGTAAAAATAGACTTTTGTTGAGACAGTTTGTCTTCAGATTGTTTCACTTTCTCCTCTGCCTTTTACCCTCACCTGTCTCTGCTGTTTCAGTAGTAACCAGAAAAAAATACTGATTCTCACAGAAACCTTGAAGGTGAAAAAACTTATCAAAACTGCTATGTCTGTGTAAAACATTTTGTCTTCGGTACAGCAGGGTATTTGACAAAATGATATTTTCTCTAAGCTCTTTCAACCAAGACATACTAACAAGTGTTCCACAGATAAGCAATGTATATCCTGGTTGTTTTGTTTTGTTTTTTATCGAACTGGGAGACTACATGTATTTCGCCAAGCCTCTTGGCAGCTAATATTTTTGTTAAATTGGCTAGTACATCTGTCAGCCCTCGGACAAAGCTAGGTTTCCCACCCTGAAGCTTTCAAGCAGAACCTTTTGTAAAAGACAAAATGCTGTATCTACCTTAAAACATAAAGGATCCTCAGGGCTTTGGAAACTAATGTGCAGCTTTAATGCAAACTTCTCTTGTGAGGGCTCTCAGTCGTTGTATGCTCTGAACAGCAGGAGGAAGAATACATGAATATAAATGAGCTGCACAGCAGTATTCAGAAAATGGAGCTATAAGAGTTAATGAGATGGTGTCCTGCTGCTGGACGCTTGCAATGTAAAAATTCTGATGTTTTTATCCAGCAGAAAGTTTGAAAAACCTGTGCAAAGCTGGTGACTGTGGAGCACCCCTAAGTGTAGAACAGTGCCTCTTTCCGTGTGGCCTTGCTACAGACAAAGAGCCTTTGATATATCTAAATCTAACAAGGGAGAAAACAGAGGGATTACTAGAAATCATTGACTATGGAGGTAGCAAGTAATTATTAATAGCGTTATGCACTTTGTATTATACATTATAGTGTTATACAGCTCTGTATTTAACTTCATACAGCAACTGGCAGAGGACCTGCTACTAAACCCCACTGCAAATTGCAATTAGCTGTGTGTGTCTTTAAGACTCACTCTGAGCAGTAAAACTCAAAGAGAAGGTTCCCATTTATGTCACTATTGGCCACAAAGGTGCTACTCCACTCCAGACACAGTGCAGTGCATCTCTTTTTCGCAGCCAGTGGTACTTTTCCAAAAACAGCTACCACTCTGAAAAAATGATCCCTTTGAGCTACTGCTCATTGTGTGTCTAGCAGAGAGTAGTCTAACCTACTTCTTCTGTGCTATTCTGCTAATTTACAGAATTAACAGGATTAATCATAGGCAATAATACATCTGTGCAATGGAACAACTCTCTACACCACAGACTCTCCTCTCGCTGTGCTTGGGTGAGATGCAGAACTGCTTGGTACAGATGATGGTGTGATGGATTTGCTCTGTACAGTCATGCACATCCCTACTCTTTCCAGGGTCACCCAAACCCAAAAGACTAACTTGTTTAGGTGGACCTTCTGTTCAGGAACACCTGAGTACTGAGAGACATGTATCTGAATGACCCTCAGAGGCTGAACCTGAAGAGCTTAAGAAGAGCCTATCATCTATGGCCGAGCAGGGTGCCCACATGTATTCCACAATTTGTGATGGGGAGAGAATTGCCTGCAACAATTTCACACCTTTGTTTATCTACAGGAACAATCTGGTCTATTAAACATTATTTTAAAAGCTTTGGGCCCATAATCAGCAGCAGAGTGAAGATTAGATAAGCATGGGGCTTGTTTGTACATGTTCAGTGATTATCACCCAGCTGGTGCATTTTTCACTCTTGGTATTTGAGAATTAATAAACTAACTGCATGACAATTCTAACCTCATCTCTAATGAAATTAGCTTCCCTGGCAGGAAGTGATGAGCACAGTTTTGACAGGAGTTACCAGGTGTCACTGTGATATGTTTCTTGGAAGTTCTTTTTCTAAGAACTTCTTGATGTGCATGAATAGTCCAGAATAGCTATTGAAAAGTAATAATATAATAATAATTAAAAAAAGCCTGGAGGGATATCTTATTTTTCTATGTCTATGCAGATATTAAAGGTCATGTACCGGCCAGTTTGCCATCCATCTCTTGCAGAAGAACCTAAACTTGTCTTGCTGTAGCTCTTCAACCACAGGTCCAGTCCCTAGCTGAATACCAGGAACGTGCAATATCAACTTGTCACATGTTCATGTATCTCCTCTGTACATCACAGACCTTGGCAGCTGCAACTTTGCAATTCTCTGTTCCTGTTTCTCTGTCTTTAGCTTCTTGTTTCTGTTGCCAGAGACAACCCGATTCTTAAACAGGACTTGGAGATCCAACACTGAGGTGGCTGGCTTCACTACAGGTGCTAAGATATGTTGCATTTCTTAGTGAAGAATAGCAGTGTAAGTCAGTGGTGAATAGCCATTGCACTTTAAATCAATTTCTTGACTTATTTCACAGTGATTTCTTGATGAAGATAAATCCTAAGGGTATAAACGTCATTCAATCTTGGAAGAAAATACAAATTACAATTTGTTTTGTGATTTGAGTATTTTACTTAAACAAGAACCTCTAATCTTCCTAAACAGACTAAATTCACAGGACAGAGGTGCTTCCTGCAAACCTGCTAATAACATTGTGGCTGAAATGCCTGAAAGAAATAATTGCCTAAAATGCTGTTTGTGATTATTTCTGTTCAAAAACCAACTTCCCTCCCAAACAAATTATCTGTCTCCGTGCACTTTAGAATGATGTACTATTTTGGAACCTCTACCTTGTTTGTTGGAGAGATTTGGATGACAAAGAGTATAGCTTTGCTAATAGACTAAAGAAAATTTTAAAAATTGACTGATGAAGCAGAATATTTTATATTTTAAATCTGAATTTGAAAACAAAAAATTTTAAAGTAAATTGTCTTGGACCTTGAGACATTGAACAGCTTGTTGCATAGTAATTTTTTTCAGGGAAGAAACATTTTTGAAAGAAAGGAGATGATGATTGTTTCAAAAGACGTGTGCTCTTCTAAGCACAGTAAGCACAGAGCCATCCGCACTCCCACAGCACGCAGACGCTCAGAGCCAGGAACAGCAGGAAAGGTTGTTCAGCCAAGCAATGCTGACTGAAACCACCCAGTGCAGGAGGAGTAAGATCAAACTCTGGAGGCTGAGGTCAGAGTCTGGTTTGTTAAGACTAAAATCTGCACAGTAAATACATTTCCTTGCTAAACCTCTGCTCTTTGGACTTTGGGTGGGTTTTATTTTGTTTTTGTTTTGTTTTTGTTTTTTTCTTTTTTATCCAATGAAGAAAATAACTGAAGGCCAGAACTGAAGGGGCCAGACAAATCCTGTAGCAATGAGGCTTTGCAAAAGCAGCAGCACTGATTTGAAAGTCAGATGGACCCAGATGATCACCTCTCCTGTGCTGAAACACAGAGGGGTGCAAGTCAGCTGCTGATATGCAGGCATTTATTAGCATTTGATGTATCCTAGAATATTTCACCCAATCTTAGCTACCAACCTGGAAGAGAATATGTCTTCTGTGGGCCCTATGTTGTATCAATCAACATTATTCTAATGCCAAATGTCCATTTGAGAAAAAAGAAAAAAGAAAAAAAGAAGAAAAGAAAGAAAAAAGAGAGGAGAGGAGAGGAGAGGAGAGGAGAGGAGAGATCAGCTTTTCCCAAAGGTGGAAGTCTAACATACTTTGAATTTTACTCTGAAATCCACTGAATTTCATCTTTTCACATAGATCATGCATGTGATCTAAACACTTCAGTTTCCCGTTATAGTCCATAGTGATTTAAACAATGTTAGGGAATGATTCACTTAACTTCAGAGGGCTTATACAGGATAAGATTATTTATTCCCCAAGAATACCACTTTTCTTCCACTTATTGAAAAGGGATGACAGATACTTGTTTGTTATTGTGGTAGTTTATGGAGAAAGTGTTTGCATTTGATCAAATGAGACATGCTCTTCTGGAGACAACCATATATGCAGGTTATAAATCACTGATTTCTTTGGAGGAAAAAAACAAAACAACCATAAACAAAAAAGGCCAACAACCCAATTTGATTCCTCTCAGATTGGCAAGCCTCTATATACCAAACCAAGCCTTATGCACTATAAACCTCTAGAGATGATGTTGGAAATCCAGAAGTTTTGTTTTGTTTTATTTTGAAAAACCAAACCATCTCCCAACTTATACAGGTATGTATTTAAAAAAAAAAGGAAAAAAAAAAAAAAAAGAGATGAGGAGAGGCTGGAGAGGGTCTAGAGAATGGCTACAAAGATGATCAAAAGTCTGGGAAGGCTGCTGTACATGGAAAGGCTGAGATATCTGGGTTTGTACAGATACAAGAGAAAAGACTTGGGGGAGACCTTATCACCATGTTCTAGTATTTAAAGGTTGGCTAAAAAGAAAAAAAAAAAAAAAAAAAAAAAAGGGGGACCCCCATTTTCCAAGAGGTNACTCCATTTTTCCAAGGAGTTACATACTAAAAACAAAAAGAGATGGCTACAAGTTACTCTTGGGGAGAGCCCGATTTGACTCAAGAGGAAAACTTTTCACAATGAGAAAATCTGCCATCAGAATAATCTCCCCAGGAAAGTGGTGGATTCCCCAATTTAAGACAGTTTTAAGATTCTGTTGAGCAGAGTGCTGGGCCATCTTTTCTAGACTGCGCTTTTGCCAAGAAAGGTTGGACCAGATTACCCTTATGGTCCCCTCCAACCTGGTATTTTATGATTCTGTGATACTATGGATCTATCATTCTATGCAATGTAGTTCCTTTTGATTTAAAACAGTGTTTCAACAGGGAGTTCAAAGAATGGAGCTATTCAGCTCAGAGCAAAAATAAGGATATACTTCATGCCTCTGAACTTACACTATTCTAGTAAAATCCTCCTAAGGTGACTTAGTATTTGAGATTGAGCATTCAAAGCTTCTTGCCCAGATTTTAACATAGAAAAGCAACCTGAAGAGTACATTGAAAATGCAAACATAGAAAGAGGTCAATGGGAAGCAGTTCAAAATGTCATGGCCTCTTTTTTTTTTCTCAGTATGTTCCCTGTCAGCATGCAGTTAGTTAAGGTGGCAAAAATGGAACTAAGGTAAAATAAAATGTAGATTTTTTTTTTAACCATAAAACAAAACACTAAAGCTTCAGACAACTGAAGGAAAACAATTAATTCTGAAAACTCTTCAAACACAAAAATAATGTAGTATTTCAGAAGTTAAAAGGGGAGTTAAATTCACTAAGATAGAGGCACATGACAAGGACAGAGGCATAGCTTTTATGTCCAGCTGTCCTGGTTTTGGTAGGGATAGAGTTAATTTTCTCCCTAGTCGCTGGAACAGTGCTGTGTTTGGGATTTAGGGGGAGAATAATGTTGAAAACACCGATGTTTTTGTTGCTGCTGAGCAGCACTGGCACTAAGTAAAGGAATTTTTAGCTTCTCATGCAGCCCTGACAGCCATGAGGCTGGAAGTGCATGAGAAGGGGAGTGGGGACACAGCTGGGACAGCTACCCTGACTGGCCAGAGGGTTATCCTGTACCTTATGGCATCATGCTGAAAAACAAAACTGGGGTAGTTGTCTCAGGGTTGCTCAGGGACTGGCTGGGCATCAGTCAGTGGGTGGTGAGATATTGCACCGGGTCACTTGTTTTGTGTGTTCTTTTATCCATATCATTACTTTCCCTTCCTTTTCTGTCCTATTAAACTGTCTTTATCTCAACCCGTGAGTCTTGCCTTTTTTCCCATTCCTCTCCCCAATCTCCTGCAGGGAAATGAGGGAATGGCTGTATGGATCTGAGCTGCCTGTTGGGTTACACTGTGACACAAGCCAGAAAACTAGTTAAAAATTAGGGCATTCCAAATTGTTTCAAGTAAGAGTCGTAATGATGACATCAATAAAAGAAAAAAGTCACATTTGAAATTTGAATTTCCAAGGATAGAAGCCTATTAAAAGAACAATATTCAAAGAGAAGAAATGCATAACACATTATTTGGAACTGGAATTAGATCGTGAACTTTTCAAATACTGTCTAAATATATCTTTTGGGAATAGCAACACAGCAATGTAGGAGTTTGAATTCACATAATTATTTGTTAGTCATTGATATTCGTAACTCCACATAGGAAACCTCCTACCTTATGAATCTGTTATTTCACGTATGAAGTCTAGTCCTAAAGGTCTTTTCCAAACTGCTGGAAGAGAAAGAAGCTTCACAGCTGGCCTAAATTCGTTATGCAATTAACTTACAAGAAAGAGGAAGATTCTAGGAAGGGAAAGTACAAAAGACATGCCCCTGTACCTTCAGTCCTATTGATCACTGCTGTCACCCACTCCGTGGTTACTTTCATTAGAAGAGAGCATCATGTTCATAAAACACCTTGAGTTAAAACAAACGTAAGTCGAAAATAAGGTTTGTACTAGGCTAGCAAAAAAATAAACCCCAACCCTTTTTTCCAGCAGTAGCATTCTTTTTCCAGTGTAGCAGAGTACACAGACAGCACATGGATGACAGATGTAGAATACGTGCTACTTCTGTGACTTCCATCACCCAACCAGCAATGACAGAGTAGAACAAATTTCATGCGTTCCTAGGAAGAAGGTTGTCAAAAAAATGACATAAAACTGCTCTTCCCACTGCTAGAAAATTTTCCCAGTGTGGCTGATAAACCACTCCAAAAGATATAGGAAACTTGTGGTGCCCATCTTTTCTAATGCAGTGTTGGCCAAGATGAAGCATACTTGTTGTTTCAGCAAAGGGCAGCCAACGTCCTTTGTAAGCACCTAAGGGGCAGGAGAATCAGAACAGGCTTGAGCTACTAAAACAGTTTTTATTTTAGTATTATTTTCATTGTTACCTGCAAAAAAGAGACGTAAAACAATATATATATATATATATATATATA